>JASCZW010014663.1:0-22374 GCA_034211315.2 Aedes japonicus
AAATTCCTTTAATTAGAAAACAATTTAATTAACCTAAGGAAATTTAGATTCGCGATCACTAGCTTTATCAAAGTCGCATTATTAAATATATGTTCAACGACAAGGCCTCTACCCTAACTAACGCAGTGGACTTATAATCACACGCATAATCACATCAGAGAGTGTTTTTGTACCTTTCAGTAAATATGTGTGTTACTTACGTTTAGTGTCTCTTCTAATCTGTGTAATCTGTCCGATGCTTGCAACCCGTATCCGCACTTAAATGCAATGTGTATATAGAAAATGCAACACGAAACTAGAGTAGGGAATAGTTTTAGAATTTAGGTTATGTTTTTTACGTATTTGTATATCTACCTTGTTTTAACGTTGTTTGTTGATAATCTATATACTATATTATAACGAAAGTTTACTTTCCACGAAGTTAAATTTAAGCTAGATTTTAATGAAATGAATAGTATTTATAATCTTAATAGCTATTTTCACTACCGCTTGATCTCACCTGCATTCAACAGTCTCACTTACTCAAGCTAAGTAAACAAACTCATACAACTGAAAAGTCACCCAGCACCCGGCAACTATTTGACAGCTTAAGGAACAGGAGCAGGGTGTCTCTCGACATCAAGGTCGTCGGTGTTCAGACGGTGCGTTACATCCCGCTGGGTTGTGACAATCCCCCTCGGTACGCCACTGCTGTCTACGTGGCTTACCTTCTCTTGCACCGATGTCTAACACGGCAACCTTTGTCGCTGGCCTCTCCAGCAGTCCGCTCGGAGTCTGCACGGTCACGCGGCGCACCTGACCGTCGCTCGGCTGGACCGCCTCGATCACGCGCCCTCGTGGCCAGCAATTCCTAGGCAGGTTTCCGTCGACGATCAACACCAGATCGCCTTCCTCGATGGGTTTTACGGGTTGAAACCACTTTGTCTTGCGAGCCAACGTAGGCAGGTACTCGTGCACCCACTTCCTCAAAAGTTGTCGGCGTATAGCTGGGCCATCTTCAAGATTGCTTTAACACAGCCGGTCTGTCATCGAAGGTGATCGGGGCTTACTCCCATTTGAAGACCCTAACAAAAAGTGGTTCGGAGTCAGGGGGTTCGGTTTCATTGTCTAGCGGAATGTCGGTGAGCGGTCTTGTATTTAATATCATCTCAATCTCCATCAGCATAGAGCGAAGAATTTCATCGCTTGGAAGACGTGGTGGGTTAAACTGGTTCATCGTCCTCTTGACCGATTGAATCAACCGTTCCCAGCATCCACCGAAATGTGGCGCGGCCGGTGGGTTGAATATCCATTTGGTGTTTGGACTAACGAACTCGACCATCAGCTTCTCCTGATCGACGTGCTTCATGGCTTCACGGAGCTCTCGAGACGCTCCTACGAAATTCGTCCCTCGGTCGCTTATGATCTCCACCGGCGACCCTCTCCTAGCGATAAAGTTGCGTAGAGCTAAAATGCATGAGTCCGTCGTTAGAGAGTGTGCTATCTCAATGTGTACGCCTCTGGTAGTCATGCAGGTTAGCAGGACTCCCCACCTCTTCTCGGACCTTCTGCCAACTAGAACAAGCATCGGTCCAAAATAGTCGATTCCGGTGTACGTGAATGGTCGCTGAAATGCTGCCAACCGAGCAGCTGGCAGACTCCCCATCGCTGGAGGATTGGGATTCGCACGTCGGATCTTGCAGTGGTGGCAATTTCTGCGGACACGATCGAACTCTGAACGAAGACGGGAATGTAAAACTTTAACTGAACCTGGTTCATTGCGGTGTGGTGGTTCTGGTGTCGGTATCTCACGTGATAATCGGCAAGCACCAGACTAGTCACGTGATTGGATCTGGGCAGCAGGATCGGATTTTTGGTTGATTCATCGGCCCACGCACAAGCATCGATACGGCCACGCATCCGCAAAACTCCATTCGCGTCGATGGTCGGGCTGAGCTTATACAGCGCGCTGGTCCTCGGTAGAGTCCGCTCCCATGACTGCGCTTCTGGGTTACTGCCAAGCAGATGTATTTCGTCCGAGTATGCTTGCAGCTGAACTTGACGGTAGATGATGTTTTCGGCACGGCTTAGCTCCTCCTGCGTTAATGGACCTGATTCTACGGTCATACGCTTGGCGCGCTTGCGAAGATTTGATGTGAAGCGGTGAACGTATGCAACTGTTCTCAATAGACGTTTCCATTTAGAAAAGCGCTCAAAGCACATGAACAACTCGGTGATTGAATGATGGAGAACGCTGAGGCGAATTTCCTCCGTGGTTGTTCCTTGATATCCTCCATCACCAGGCCAGTTGTTTTCATGGTCCCAGAGAAAATCTGGTCCACGGAACCAACGACTGTTCGGTTGAAAGTCTGGCATTCGTGACCATTTTGTTCCATCGTCAGCTACATTCTTCTTGGTTGGGAGCCACCTCCATTCACTCACTTGTGTCGTATCAAGAAGCTCGCTGATTCTGAATGCCACAAATTGGCTGTAACGTCGGTGATCGGATCGAAGCCAGCATACCACGTCTCGAGAATCGGTCCAGAAAACACGGCGTGAGATTTTCATTCTGTGTGCTCTAGATATGCTTTCAGCTAGACGTGCGCCAATTACCGCGGCCTGCAGCTCAAGACGTGGGATCGAGAGGAATTTTAAAGGAGACACCTTCGTCTTAGAAGCGACAAGTGCGCACTCAACGTTTCCATTTTCTTCGAACCTAAAGTAAGCGACAGCAACCATTCCATTTTCGCTAGCATCACAGAAAATATGCAGTTCCACAGAATTTGTCGGTTCGGCGGACGTTATGTGGCGATAACAACGAGGAACGGTCACTTGTCGAACATTCGGCAGCGCTCCTACCAGGTTAGCCATCTCTCCGATAGATTTCCGCAAATCTCATCATCCCACCCGCATCCAGAACGCCAGATTTCCTGCAGCAAAATCTTCAAATAAATCAGGAAGTTGGAGATAAGTCCCATAGGGTCGTAAATCGCCATCAAAGTTCTCAAGACTTCTCGCTTGGTAGGCATGCGAGTACCCGAAAGCAACTCAGCGTCGTGCTTTGGTGACAATCTAAACGTGAAAACATCGGTTGTAGTATCCCACCACATTCCCAGCACCTTCTCCGTCGCTATCTCGGCACCAAGATTCATATCCTTCCCGTTGATGTCACGCTCGTGAAGTCGCTTTCCCACTTCTGGGGAGTTCGATAGCCAGTTTCGAATCTCGAAACCTCCCTGGGCGTGAATTGAACGTACGTCGTCTGCTAACTTCACCGCCTCCTCCTCAGTTTCCACACTGACTAACATGTCGTCTACGTAATGTTCGTATTTGATGCACTCGACTGCCCTGGGATATCTGTCCACGAATCTCTCCGCATTGTGGTTTTTGACGTAGTGCGCACAACTCGGGGAACATGCTGCGCCAAACGTCATGACCTGCACTACATATACTTCCGGAATCTCGTCGGGATTTCCGCTCCACAGGATCATCTGGCTTCGCTGGTCTGGCCTCTTCATCAGGACTTGGAAAAACATTTCACGGATGTCTCCCACAATTGCAATGCGGAATTCACGAAACTTAAAGAGAACGTCAAGCAAAGACACGAGCTGATCCGGTCCCGTGAGAAGAAATGAATTCAAAGAGACGCCGTTCACCTTTGCTGCTGCGTCGAATACGATTCTTATCTTCCCGGGCTTGTTTGGAGTTGATGACCGGGAAAATTGGCAGATACCAATCATTGGAATGCTTCTCCGCCCTTTCCGCTGCTGAAAGCCGTCGAATGTAACCTTTCTCTTCGTATTCGACCATCCTCGCACACACCGCTGCACCTAGCTCGGGTTCCCGTTTCATTCGCTTCCGTAGACAGTCTAGTCGTTTCAGTGCCATCGCTTTATTGTTTGGTAACTGCACCTGATCATAGCGCCACAGTAGTCCGGTTTCGTATCGACCTCCGATGAGACGCGTTTCAGTGGATAAAATCTTCATCGCTCGCTCCTCGTCCTTCGAGAGTAACGGCTTCGAGGATCCAGAGATGCCCAACGAGTCGATCGAGAAGTACTTCTTCAGGGCGACGTCCAGATTCACTTCATCCTCCTTAACACACGGGCAAATGTGGAAGCTGTGGTAACTGCTGTGTTCGGGATTCGTTGCACCGGATGCTACCTCACAACGTCCGTAAACCAGCCACCCGAGACGTGTCTTGGAAACGATTGGCTCGTTTTCGTTTCCTTCAATGCTTCTCAACGCGTGGCCAAGCCGACAGTTATTCATTCCGATAAGGATTCTTGGAGATACACTGTCGTAGGATTCAGGGAAGTCCAGAGAGATAACTGTGCCTAGTTGCCAACTGAGACACCGACATCGACTGTTTGGGTAGTGACAGATCTTGAACTGTGTGGACTTCTGGTAGCTCGAACACTTGTTTGTTGTTGTGAGTACCGGAGATCTTTAGCGACAGACCAACTGACTCTGCTTCTTCCCGCTGGTGACCCCCTGTCCAGCTTAAACACAGCGGATGCGACGTTCCTTTAAGCCCAAGTTCGTTCATGAGACTGTGTTCCATTAACGTTGCCGACGATCCATCATCGAGAAAGGCAAATGTTGTCACCTGTTTCCCTTTGCCGTAGACCGTCACGGGTATGTACCTGAAGAGAACCTTTGTCGCCGGCTTCAAATGAGTGTTGCAGCTTTCTGTCGTTGAATTTCTAACTGCGGAAGAAGTTGATTCTGGAGGGGCAGATTTGTTGTACCGCTTATCGTCGTGAAGCAGTTTACTATGCATAAATGAACACCCATTTCTGCCACATGCAGTTTTCACTTGACAAGCGCCGAAATGCTTTCGCAGACACTTTCTGCAAAGCTTCTGCTCTTTGACTATACCCCAACGAGCCAACATTCATATCAAGGAACTTCTGGCACGTTTCGAGGCTGCTGCAATCTTCTGGACATATCAAACATCTGTTGGAAGTGACAGGCAGACAGTCTTTCGAAGAATTTTCCTTTGCCGAGTAACTGTCCGTGTGAATGTTGATGTAATTATCCTCCTTCCGACCACGCCTTTCTTGTTTCGAAGTACTAATAGAAGGAATCGTTACGATGCTCGCTGCTTCAACTAATTTCCCCAACCAGTCTCCGAAGTCAGACAAGGTGACTCCGTTCAGCTGCTGACGATGATAAGCCCAATTCAGCCTAACAGATGGCGGTAGTTTCTCCGTCAGCTCACACAGCAGAGCCACGTTACAGAGATACTCGTTAAGACCCGAAGCAGTGATGGCAGCGCAAACATTCTGAACCGCTACTCCGAAGTCTATCAACGTATTCAGCTTCTCTGCCTTCGGTGCAGGCATCTCACGAATTTTGTTGACCAGCGAGTGGATTATGATTTCTGGCCTCCCAAACAAAGTTTTCAGCGTCGAGATTACACCAGGCAAATTTGTAGGATGTAGCAACCGGCAACGTACAGCTTCCAATGCCTTCCCCCTCAGGCTCCGTTGGAGACGCAAGAGATTTTCCTCGTCACTAAATCCGCAAACTCTAGTCGAATTCTCATAGCTTGCTAGGAATAATGGCCATTCCTCCGGGTTCCCAGAAAAACAAGGAAGTTCCTTACTGACAACTTGACGTGCCGAAATATGACTCTGGTTTAGAGACGAAAAACCGAGAAAGCCACTAGTACATGGCTGAGACCCAGTCGCCTGAGGATTCGATCCCACGCCTTCACGAATCACACCTCCGACCCTAGTTTGTCGCTGAAAAAATCGAATCCGTTCCTCCAAATGACTCTTCTCTAATGCTTGCCTCTCTTCCATCAACCTTAGTTCTTGCATTAGAACATCGGCTCCCTGACTCGTGTCGTGAACGTTGATTTGCGGCAGTGGGTTGCCTGTTGAACTCGCTCTAGGTCCATCTCTGGGAACCCATTGCGACGATTGATTGCCTATCACATTCGCAGCTGCTCCTCCCCTACGAGTACCATTCGTGGTTCTAGATTGTCAGTCATTGTTGTCATTGTTCCTCCACCATGCATCATTCTTGCTGGCAGATTCTCATTCGAACTAGCCGCTAATCCACCCTCATCCGAACTCATCGGCTGGTGTTGCCTCGCTACTTGATCCAGCATAACCGTTTCTCTCAACTCCTGTTCGTACTTCTTCTGTTGATCTCTGAGCTCCTTCATCCGCTGGTCATCCTTATCCTTAATCATCCGTTCGAACTTCTTTTGCATCGCTGCTAACTGCTTCTGTAGATATTCTTCCAGATTCGCATTCGCTGGCTTGGTGGTTCCCGACTTTGGTATGGCTCCAGTATTGTTGTTAGGTGTAGATGTTCCAGTTGGAAGTAGATTTGCCGCCTCGAGGCATTTTTTGCAACTCCATTCCCGATCCTGTACACTCGAGTCTACACTAACACACGCGAAGTGATACCACTGTTCGCACGAATCGCACGCTACCATACGGCTATCATCCGGTTCAAAACATATTTTGCAGCTCACTCCCGACGGTGGATGTTTCATCGGAGAAGTTCCCCGCTTCTGACTCTCGCTCTTCTTCGACATACCGAACCGATCAACTTAAGCCCCCGATCAATAAACGAATTTTATAAATTGTTGCGTAAGCAACAGACAGACCGAAGTAAAGACAAATTTCCAATTCCGTAACACTTTATTAAGAGTAGTGTTATAAAATTCCTTTAAGAAATTAAGAAAACAATTTAATTAACCTAAGGAAATTTAGATTCGCGATCACTAGCTTTATCAAAGTCGCATTATTAAATATATGTTCAACGACAAGGCCTCTACCCTAACTAACGCAGTGGACTTATAATCACACGCATAATCACATCAGAGAGTGTTTTTGTACCTTTCAGTAAATATGTGTGTTACTTACGTTTAGTGTCTCTTCTAATCTGTGTAATCTGTCCGATGCTTGCAACCCGCATCCGCACTTAAATGCAATGTGTATATAGAAAATGCAACACGAAACTAGAGTAGGAATAGTTTTAGAATTTAGGTTATGTTTTTTACGTATTTGTATATCTACCTTGTTTTAACGTTGTTTGTTGATAATCTATATACTATATTATAACAGTTACTTTCCACAGTTAAATTTAAGCTAGATTTTAATGAAATGAATAGTATTTATAATCTTAATAGCTATTTTCCTACCCTTGATCTCACCTGCATTCAACAGTCTCACTTACTCAAGCTAAGTAAACAAACTCATACAACTGAAAAGTCACCCAGCACCCGGCAACTATTTGACAGCTTAAGGAACAGGAGCAGGGTGTCTCTCGACATCAAGGTCGTCGGTGTTCAGACGGTGCGTTACATCCCGCTGGGTTGTGACAATGGCTTAAAACAGTACAGAGATTAATGTGGACTAAATTTGAACTGTTTCCATGCAGTGGTTTGGACTACAGCTGGTGTCAAAGTTGACGCTCCAACATGAGTATTTCCCTTTTTCAATCCGATATTTACCATGCTGAAATATCGGTGCAAAAAAAAAACGAGGCATTGTCATCATACAGGTTTGGGCCGAATTAATAAGATTGGTTATAGTGTTGTCAAATTTTGCTGCTGAGTGTACTTTAAAAATGAACACCATTGTCAAATATTTGTACATTTCTTTGCTTCGCCGATAACCATTGCAACGCGTCTAACATAAAAAGTCGAGGAAGTAAATCTGTTACATCTTAAAATCAAACGCATCATTTTACCCTGCAAACGATGAAGCTCCAGTATTTGTGTTTGATTGGCCAAAAATTCAATGGGAGGGCAAAAGTCCAAATGAGGAGAGATGAATGATAAGTGTAGCTGTATTTTACTGCAAGTGGTTATTATCGTTTTTAATCGGCGTAGAATTTAATACTACTTGGCAAATATCTTGATTACATTGTAGATTCGAGCGTTGAGATATTTAATCTCCCGACCGAGATCAATTGCCTCATCATCAATCGTAACTGAGATGCCCTCATTTACTCGATTCTGCGAAATAACCATAAATTTAGTTTTACTTATATTTAATTTTAAATGCTTACATTTCAACCATCTACTGGGAAAACACAGATTTTCGTTCAAATAGGAGACGGTTTCATTTAAATCCTGTAGCTGCAATGAATAACACTGTATCATCAACAAACAGATTAATGTCACAAAATCGTTAAACACGTCGCATGTCATATTAATAAACAAAATGGGCCCTAATAAACTTCCCAAGGTCGTTCTCCACGGGACTGAAACAGAATTATTAAAAACAGTCCTTTGAGTTCTGTCAGACAAATAGCTTGCAAACCATCTGTATGTAGTACTCGAAATTCCAAAGCGCTTTAATGTTTTCAGCAACAAGGGCCCAGAAATTGTTTCAAAAGCGCGTTTTAAGTCCAAATAAATCGTGTATCTTTACTCTCTATGTTATCTTATGTTAATTCTAAAATAAACGTGGTTTTACAAGAATGGCCTTCAACGGGCATTTTGTACATCAACAGGCCTTTTGCTGTCCCAATAAAACAAAGCCTAACCCCAACTTTAAGCCCCTTATATAAAATCAAGAACATCCACGACAAGCGCTTCATTGCCAGCAGAACCTGAAATTAACATTAGATTTGTATACTAGAAATATGAATATGTTAAATATGGCAACATAATTGATAAATAAAAACCAAAATGTGTTACATCCATCATAATCAATCAGAAGTTCAACTGTAAATAACTGCTCTTTATTCAACCAAGACACAGTCACCCCTCTATATAATGAATTAGTTTCCAAACCAAATCTGACATTTTTTTATTCATCCCTACCACAATTTCTTGTACCGGATCATGACAACGAATTCCCCACGCGGTGTCTTGGTAGGACAATTAATCATTAAAAAATCAGAATAGTGAAAACATTCGTTAGAGGAAAACTCGGTAAGCATCCGTCAAGTGTAAACAAAAATTATTCCTATAAAACTAGAATTGATTTTGGTAAGGGTTTTAGTCATGCTGATAACCTTTAAGTTAATTCGATGAGAGCAAGATGAATATTTTTCTACAATATCAAGACTTGTCCGTAATCATTTCGATCATATCGTACGATTTCAACTAGGATAGTAACAAACTAAGAGAAGCCAATAGATTGCCCATCAGACAGATGAAAAAAAAAGACGTTCAACTGAGCAATTTATCATTCAAAATCCATACCATCGCTGGATCCGGTTGCTTTGGACAGCACGTCCCGTGACAGGATTTGATACGAAGCTAATGATATTTTGATATCCTCGCCAATATACAATACATAATAAATCTTTCATGTAACTCACAAACGATTTGATGCGTACAAACCAACGAACGCCTTTCTCCTCGAATATTGATGGAAAATATCCTGTGATGACCATAACTAAAATGATGATCGATAAAAAATGATTCCATCTCGCTGGGGTTGTAATGCCTTCATTAACAGTGATATTTTCGTTGCTTATGTGCTTATCCGTTGAACGACAGACAAATCTGAAATTGCTATCATAGCAGGAAACCACCTTCGCTAGAATTTCCCAACACTGACAGATTAAATCTCAATGCGTATGTTAACCTGAAACACGTGATTGAACAGCCTGTAATTTATCATGTGATTCACATTTCTTATATGAGTTCACTGCTATGCTAGCTTTTTTCCGTACTTCCCGCTATATCTTAACTTATGACGGTGATTTATTTCAGATTTGACATGAAACAAACTAATGGAAATGCATTGTGGTCATCCCGTCTCGGAAGCAACTCAGGAAAACCTGTACCCATTTTTCCATCATTTCAGATAACTTTATGGGAAAAATAATTCCCCCATTAATAATCATGATTTGCTGCCTAATGTTTGCAATTCGCTGCTTTTTTCCTATTCCGTACTCTGTTTGTAGAAGTGGAGAAAAAATCACCAACCTGTAAAAAAGAACCCGAAGCCAAAAAAACGCATACAAACTGAGACAGGAAGCTCACCGGACGCGTCAGGAAAAAAGAAAATATTATAATGAAATTAAAAATTTAAATAATCAAATGGAAAATGTCTCGAGTCGAGTGGAACATATTTTCCAACCATTCACCAGACACTCCGAGGACGGGTTGACGCTGACGTGGAGTTAAACCTCAGCATATGAAATTTCGTGAGAATTAATGTTTGAAGGTTTTCCATTAGCGAAATTGAAAAGTTTTCCTATGGTCGGTCAGATTTTCTAATTAAAGGACGGAGCGAAGGATTTCCGAATCAATTAAATTCTACTCCCGCAACCCCTTGCACTCTCACGAGTCATGTGCACCGACAAATCAACACATTGAAGTCAATATTATGACAACCACATTGTACGAATAATCCCTTCACAAGTCAATTGCAAATTCCTGTCCATGGATCGTGACAAACGCCTCACAATAAGGACACAACGAAGCGTGAAGAGTCGCAGGTTTTTCCGAAGCAAATTGCGCTCGTTAATTGTTGTACTGACACTACCTACCCAATGGCTGCTGTTATACAATACGTTTGTAAAGCCCTAAGCGACGCCCATTCGCCATTGTTTCGTCAATTGCGAGCGACGCTGACGTCGACACCGCCGTCGCCGCGTGTACGTTTTACGCCCGTGATTTTTTCATAGACCAAGACACATGACGCCAATGAATACGTCCATTCCGGTCGTTCAATGTGCGGTTTTTTTTGACAGGGTGCGATGGTGTGGAAATCAGAATGTTCGGCAGATGAAGGATGACTTGTGTCTTGTGACAGAGAGCTCCCGTTACTTGGCGGGCAGAGGTAATAGAAAAGAAGGCAGAGGCAATAATCACCAGTGACGTTGGTTATTTCTATAATTTCTATTATTTATTTTATGGCCACGTGCAAGCAATATTCCAGTGCTATTTTAATCGTTGATAGGTTCCAATGTTTCACATGCGACATCATGCAATGTCGATTTTGAGTGCGGCATTGGTTATATTCTGGATGAAAATTCATAATATAATTGAATGCACTTCTTTCTTCTTTCTTAGCGTTTCAACCTAATTGATTTCGCAAATAGTTTATTGCTGGCTCTCAACTTAGTGTTCTAAATGCACTTTCACAGTTATAAATTAAGAGCTTTCGATGACAGGTACCATTTTTGCATTAGTATGATTGTACCCTATGCAGAGGGAGTCGAGAAATTTTCCGTGACTAAAAAATCCTAAACCAGACCGGTCCAGCATGATGCTGCTTTGTAGCTGGGCCTTTATCGACTGAGCTAACGGGAGGATTGAATCACTTGAGACTCAATAACCTTGGCATATAATGCTATATAAAAGAATAAATTAAGCCGATTTTTTCATGCAAAATTGAGCAGATATATAACGTAAATCCGGCCTGTTATATTAAAGATTTCGTTACTTACGTTCACTTTGGCTTGCAATAGAACGAGAGGGAATTTTACGCGTCTGTAAAATTCTTTCTTTTCTGTGTACAATCTTAAAAAATGTTATGTACACATAACGTTTGCATTAAAAAATTGACTTTTTTCGGATGGTGATAAAAAAAGCCAAGACAGAAAATTGCTTTGGATAAATTTCCCATGGAAGGAAATTATTTAAGCTTACTTGCAAAAAAAATCATTCGACATGCCAGACAAAAATATGCGTGTAGACATGTTTTTTGAGTTCTTTCTTTGTTTTATTTATCAATTTCTCCTCAGTTTCGCAACAAAACTGTTACAGTAGATCTTACGCTTCAGGTTGGCCCAAAAATTCTCGATTGAACGCAGCTGGGGGACGTTGGGCGGGTTCGCCGAATTGGGTACCACATCAAAATTCTGCCGCTCCATCTTCTCCAACGATCGCTTCGAGTAGTGAGCCGACGCCATATCCGGCCAGAACACCACGTCTTCGCCCTTATGGTATTTTTTTATGAACGAAGCAACTTCCGCCAGGCATTTCGTACTATAATTTCCCCCGTTCACGGCCAGTCCGGAGTGAAAGAAGAGCGGCTTTGACATCCCCTGCTCGCTGATTGTCAGCCACAGCAGCAACTCTTGGGGAACTTGGTGTGCGAAATGAACTTCACCTCGGAGCTCACTTCCTTCGTGGGAGAAGTAAAATACGAAGTGCCCTGCCAGTTGTTGCCATCCAGGGTGAGATAGGTCTCGTCGTCCATGACCACCGCCACGTCGCGATTCGCCTGGAAAATCGAGCTGACCACCTTACTCAGTCACTGCCGCTGCGTCATTGCCTGCAGCTCCGAAACCAGTGGCTTCCGCTTCCTGGCATGTATGTTCATGTTCGCCAGGTACTTTTTCACAGTTTGGCCGGTTGAACCGACCTCCCGGCCAAGCGCACACAGCAATGTAGCCACTTTTCCCTCGGTCTTCCTCTTCAGCATCCTTTGGAGCTTCTTGTCGCTCAGGGTCTATCGGATCCGGGCTCTAATTCAGTGCTCTAAATATGTTGTAGATGCCGAGAACGGGCGTATCCGGCGTCCACAAAGTGTCGCACGATGTCCGTTTTCGACGCGGCGGTGTGCCGTTCTTTGAACGCACACCACTGCATGAACGGAGTTGCTTCACTGTTTTTGCCATCACGGTTGGAATTCGACTGATAGAGCTGTCAAATTTTGTCTGCTGACTCATGGATTACTATAATTGATGTTGCAAAGGTATTTTTGCCAGTGCGGGTTAAGGTAAACCCATGAAAATTCGGATATTTTTGTCCATTTTTTTAAATACAAACGTTAGATGCAAATCCAAAAATTATGGTTATCATTGAAATGCAAATACCATATAATACGAAATAATGTCTTGTGATGCAATATCACAACTATACACTTAGAAATAATGAATTTTACACGAGATCTAATCCATGTTTGTAAATAGTCGGGGATCTTAGAGTCGGGGATCGTAATAGTTGAGGGACGTAAAGAAAGATTTCGTGTGAAATTATGTCTCCTGAAACTGAAACATACGCAATTCGACAAAAGTTGTGTTCGGTTGAATTTATTTTCTCATCTCTTTCAACACATTCTTATGCGCTAAAGGACGCTTGCATGTGTCGGTCTCAGGGACAGAAATTTACACGAGATTTTGGTAGTGTGTATAATTGAAGAATAGCTTCGCTCAACATAATTTCATCGCTCAATAATTCTCTCAACATAATGATTTATGGAACTATATTGAATAAAAGTGATGTCTATAATTTCATTCTGCAGACTAAATTCACTTAATGCACAGTATTGTCCTATCACAGCTTTCAAAGGTGAATAAGGGAGCAGTGAACTATGTATAATGGGTACATCTTCGCGAAATACCTCATTCGTTCGTTATTCGTTGAGTTTTTTAGAGCGACAATGAGTTAGTGTTGGGTTGGCAGCTGATCGGTGACAAGAACTCTGGATCCGTTGGCCAGGCAGCCGATGGCTTAACAGACTGTTGCTAGGGTGCCATTGTTATTCAGTCGCATGATAGGTAGTCGGTTTACCAAGCCATTGTTAAATTTGTAGCCAGCCGGTTAGGCGCAGATACGAGGAGCGGAATAGGGGGCTATTCATAAACCACGTAGACTTTTCTGGGGAAGGAGGGTCTGACCAAACTATAGGCCCCATATAAAAATTCTAAAAAATGCATGGAGAAAAGTCTGAGAGGGCGGAGGAGGGTCTGAGATTTTCAAAAAAAAAGTCTCCGTGGTGTATGAACAGGCCCTAAGCAACATGTGTGTGATCCAATCTTTAGGTAAGGCACAGCGTCAAGTGGACTAAACGGTATGTGCCAGCCCATGACTAAGGCCTGGCAACTTAGCTTGATTGTGTCCAGCTATTGACAGATAATTAAATCCGACCTTTTCGGGATGACCAATTCGATTTTCTCAGTTAAAGACTTTGTGTCATTGGAATTTCTCTAGCATACCAAATTCTAGGCAGTTTGCAGCCAGCGGTGGATAATTTTTTCAGTGTTTCCTTCATTCGTCGCATACCTAGAACCCTGTGTATTATTTCAAATAAAGCTCGGAAATTTAAACGGTCGCTTTATTATTCCAAAGCGCAGATATATAGTAAATTAACGGAAGGGTGGCATGCTAAAAGGAATGTTTTAAAATTGCAACCGTTACGAAAAATTTGAATACTGGACGCTATTAGTTCGATCATTTCTTGAATGCTTTTTAAAACTTTTGCATCAATCAGCTAATTTTTTTTTTCATAAGAATTCAAATTGCACATATTTTTCGCACTAAAAGCGCCTATATTATTTATAAGTGACTATATATTGCGTACTAAAACCACAGTATTCCAGTATTAAAGATAACTATATGAAAAACCAATAATCTAACATGTAGTCTCATTTCTCCGTTAGATAATCAAAATTGAATCCGCTTCTCCACTCAACCACTCGCTTCTTGATTCTCCCGTCATCTTCGCTGCAGATCCGCCATGATTTGCGTTATGGCTCCGTTGATCGCATTCCAAACACTTTCATCACGACACATTCTAAGACGACGTTAGCTGGGCTGATATCTGCACCGCTGATGGCAAGCATCTCGCTTCGCATTGATCCAAATCGTGAGCACTCAAAGAGCTCGTGCTCCGGTGTTTTTTGGATGTCTGCGCAATCCGCACAAAAGGGTGACGCTGCCCTAGCAAAGGAAAATAACAAGCTGATATCATATAAGTAACAAGTTCTGTTATCCCAGTTATCGTTTTGTTTTCCGCTGTTATCACATAACAAATTTAGTTATCACTATTGGCAAATTTTGTTATCATATGTTATCATTTTGAACACACTATTTATTATGAACGTTATTAGTTGAATTGTAAAACTATAAATATTTCCAGCATATATGAACAAGAAATTTTGCTTTTAATCAAAATATTTTTTTAGTTATCAGCATGAGAATTTGATTTCAAATTGATAACAGAATTTGATACTATTTCAATAAATTTGCCTACAATAATAAGATTTGTTATCAAGTTGTTCGCAGTGATAACAAAATAAGTTATTATTATGATATTCAACGAGTATTTCTTTGTTATTCATTCTGTTATTTTGGCTGTTTATTCAGCCTGAATGATAACATATTCAGTGATCAAAAAATGATAACCTGGTAATAGAACTTGTTATCAATTTGGTATAATCCTTTGCTCGGGTGCGTGACCGAATCGATGCAAATATTGTCTGAAGTAACCATGGCTAGACAGAAACTGCGTAAGGTAGAAATTTTCCTCTCCGTGCTTCCTTTTCATCCAGATCGACAAATCCGGGATGAGCAGGTGTGTCCATCGACCGTTCATCCCCGTGTCCCATTTTTGTTGCCATTTAGTCATCGACTCCGCTCTCACCCGCTTTCGAACTCCTCTGACATTTTTCCGCTAACAAAATTCACTGTCCTCCGCAAAAGTGATGCCGATCCGTTTTGTGATGGGCTATCTGCAGCTTCATAACCTGCATGCTGCTTTCAATTATGCCGATTGCTTCGGTCGCAAGCATTTCCATTTTTTTCCATGTTTCGCCTTTCACTGATAATACTATGTCATCTGCAAAGCCAACGATCACTACGCCTTTGGCATGTTTCAGCGGCAGCCCACCGTTGTACATCCCGTTGCAAAGTGTTGGGAACTCCCGCCGTGATGTTTACCGATTTCGGCCCACAGAGGTCTCGTAGATCAGCACCCGGTTCTGAAACTAACGCTGAATTCTGAACAGGTAATCAGAGACCCTTATTCCGTGCAGCGACTCGGCAATAGCCTTCCAGCTCTCACTATTAAAGGCGTTCTTAACGTCGATCGTTACAACAGCCCAAATCGATCGCCTCTCCGTTTCTGTTTGGACGCCTTTACGGATGTCTCAACCACTATCCGAATAGTATCCTTCGTAGACTTCCCATTCCGGACACCGAATTGCATCCTCGATAGCCCGTGCTCGCTTTCGGTAAATTTCGTCAGCCTGTTGAGGATGATCCTCTCCAAGAGTTTCCCGAGAGTATCCAACAGGCATATTAGCCTATACGATGTTGGATCCACCGGAGGCTGTCCTGGCTTCGACAGCAACACTAATTTCTGTATTTTCCACCTGTCCGGGAAATGGCCTTCCTCTAGAAATTTCTGTAGCACATTGTTGAACATTTCCGTAAATGCCTGAATCGCCACTTTCAGAGCTACGTTAGGGATTCCATCCGGCCCGGGTGCCTTGTTCACCTTAAGCCCTTCCCCACTGCCACGAGCTCCTCGTTTGAGACTTGCATGCCCTCAACGTTACTTCTTATTTCCTCGCTGTAAGGTGTACGGGGCCACGTTGTTGGATCGTGCGTCGGGAAGAGTCAATCTACGATAAACTTCAGTTTCGCTGGACTTGGCTCTGAAGCCATTGTTGGGCCTTTGATCCTCGCCATAATAATACGATACGCGTCGCCTCAGGGGTTGACATCAGCGGCTCACTCCTTGTAGCAGTTCGTCTTGCTCAGTCTTATCTCACGTTTTAATTTGGTCCTGGCCGCTCGGAACACCCCGCTATGTACCTCTCTGTCTACTGCGGTGTTAGCTCTCTGGACACGTCTTCTGGCTTTGAGACAACTAGCGCGAAGAATACTGAGTTGCTCATTCCACCAGTAAGCTAGGCGCTGCTTGTTCATCGGCTCCAGTTTCCTCGGCATGGTTGCGTCGGACGCCCTTACTAACGCATTCGTCAGCTGGTCCGCGTTTTGGTTCGAGAGTTTGTTGTCGAACCGAAGTGCCTAAACAAAGAGTTTCTTGTCGAAGACCTTCATCTTTTACTTCCGATAGCAACTATTTGTTCTTCGTATTGGGACAGGATTTCGCTGGCCGATGCTGTACCGGATCGCCAGATGGTCGGTATGGGTATACAGCTCACACGCTCTTCAGTTCACGTTTGTCATCAGCGACGAACTACAGAAGGTAACATCGATGACAGATCCACGACCGTCCCTGCGAAATGTGCTGGCGGAACCTACATTCGATAGTGTAACTTCCAGTTTTGCCGAGGCTTCTAGCAGTCTGCACCCTCTAGCGTTGGTACATCTGCTGCCTCACTCCACAGCCCAAGCATTGAAGTTTCCTCCGATGACGACCGGTCTTCTTCCAATGAGCTTTTCAGTCAGTGCATCCAACATCTGGTGGACCTGCTCCATGGTCCACCTTGGGGTGCATTGCAGCTGCATATAAAGATCCTGTTGATTTTGGCGATCAAGATCACGGCTTGTTAGGTGATTTGCAGTTTGTTTATCAAAAAGAACTGCTTGAAAAATAAAAATGTAGTTCAAAAAGACATGTCACAAAAGACATGACATATCAGTCGAAGTCTTCAAAAAGACATGTTGGCAAAAAAGAAAAATCTCCCTTAGAAGTTCGATTGTTCCATGCAAAAATGTCAAATTATAATGAACAGTTTTTCATCGAAAGACGCAAAAAATCACCCATAGTTCATTGCTAAAGTCCAAAACATTAAAAAAAAGTAATCAATTTAGCAGATGATGGGGTTTTAAACTAGAAACAACATAATTCAGGATTTAGAGAAGAAGAAAGGTTTCAATATTTCAAGAATTACTAAAATCAATGGAAAATTTTTAAATCCGAAAGATCTTCTATATGCTACAAAGTTAAAATTTTCGTTGTTTACATGTCCCAAAGAATACAAGATAGTAAATTCAATCTTTCATGTCCCGAATAATACAAGATAATAAATCTAATCTTTCACACGAAATGTTGGCAGATTGAAAGTATTGGAATTAGAAAGAACTGCTAATATATTTCAGAGAACGAAATCGCCCATGCAAGGTTTAATAAAATTTATGTTTAAAAAAATTTAAATTAATTTAAATTAAATTGTACCACCTTCTACTTTCCAAAATTCAGTCTAATGGATTTCAGCCTAATGACCCATGTTACCCAATAACGTTCGGCCTAATGGAATTATGACTGCTGGTATTCAGCCCAATGACATTTGGTCTAATGACATTTGACCCTAATGGCATTCAATCAAACAGAATTCAGCCTAATGGCCTGGATGAACATATTTCAGTAACTGCATGAAGTAAAAACATTGAAAACTATTGTGGTTATGGTATAATAAAGAATGTTCTAAGTTTCCTTCCTTCAACGCTGAAACAAGTATTAGAGTGGAAAGTTGTTCTAGGTTATCCAATTTTTTTTTTTTTGAGTTTTGGTTTTCATATCTTCAACTGACATCGTCAACCGGTTAGTATTTTATGAATACGGATTCATGAAGTTCCATAGTTCAAAGAAGAAAGTATTGAAGAGAAAAGTTATTTATGTTTATACGAGAACTGTCTGGAATAAACGTGTTTAGATCTTATAACCAAACCATCAATACTTTGATAGTTTATGGATACGATATGAATTAGAGAAGGCCCAGAAATTTAAGCTGAAATGTGTCTCTACGTGAAAAGTTGTTCTAGGTTATCCAAGAACTCTATGGAATAAAGTATTTATATCTACAAGTGAAATTATCAATATTCTGATATCTTATAAATCTTTTCAATGGAAAAGCTTGAAGAAAAAAGTATTTAGTGAGAGTAACACAATAGCTTAGAATATTATTGTTCATTAGTTCTAATAAACAAAATGTCACAAAATATTGACGACTGTCTTCTGAAGGTTGATTCCATCTGAACATTAGGTGATTTTAAAAAAACGAGCGCCATCTATATGTGAGCCGAGACTTTCCATGATATTCAGCCCAGAATTTATTTTTTGTTAAATATCTGACCTCTAGACCTCTAGGAATATAAATCCGACCCATAAACTATCAAAGTATTTCTGGTTATTCTCTCACACCTTGGGACTTTACTTAAGGCAATCTTGAATAGTAAAGAAAAATAAATCAACCCAGGAGATTTATTGCTTAGATCCATTTACCTCTATGAACTGAAGGCAATCAATAACAATTTGGTTTTGCTTGTTAGTCTTAAGACCTCAAAAGAAATTTTGGATGATCAAAAATATTCATGCGACCCAGGATATCATCTTACTTAAATCTCTGAACCTCTGAGAATACGAACCGAATTCATAAACTACCATCACATCTCTGGTTACGCTTTGCAGTTCCTCGGCTGGTGACCTCAACTCCAGGGAGCTCTACAATGCATTGCTCTATATTAAACCTAATATTGATTGTAATGTTCTTAACTGCCACCCCCAC
The DNA here is from genome assembly GCA_034211315.2 of Aedes japonicus. Classification (NCBI taxonomy): domain Eukaryota; kingdom Metazoa; phylum Arthropoda; class Insecta; order Diptera; family Culicidae; genus Aedes; species Aedes japonicus. The sequence goes on from JASCZW010014663.1 coordinate 19,120, forward strand.
CTCAAGGATAAATCACAACCTCACACAAAGCCTTCACTTTATAATCCTGCTACCATGTAACGCTTCATTATAACAATCGTCATTCCCACAGACACACTCCAGTGCAAACAAACCGGAAGCAAAACGATTTATTATATCCGAATGACTTTCATTTTGTCACGGTGACATCAACAAAAATATTTTTTTTCGCTTCTTGATATCAACGATTCCGGTATCAAGTGTGGAAGATCTCAACTCGCGCTCACCAGCGAGCGATTCATAAAGATACGAAACGGTCGTGTGCCTTGAAGCACGCGCCTCTACCATCGAGAGTGTCCTGCAAAAGCGCGGCCTTGTTTATACGCGTTGATATATTTTTCACCATTAATCCGGCCGCCAGTGGCAGGCGCCCTCCAGCACCGATGCCGTCAGGATCGAGGGAGGCAAAAAAAAGATAAATGGAACATCATAAACGAAGCGCGAAAAAACAACACATTCCAAGCTCCCTCGCCGTCATTTTCGCGAAAAACGGCTCGTGTAAATCGTGTGAAAAATTGTAATCTTTCCTATTGGATAAACATTGTCCTGTTTTTATAGACAGATCGTTTCCGGATCCGCTTCGGCGAAACGAACTGGGAGAGCAGTGTGGTTATGGACGTCGTTGAAAAAATAATCCTGCAAATGGTGAAATTCGTACGTTTTAAGGTAGAGTAAATTTCTTTTCTTTGGAACACAACTAAACGTTAATCTTCTCCGAGAAGCCTCTTTTACTTATCCTTTTTTATTGACATTGACTTGATGGATGGAGTGAACTTTCAGAGCCTACTAGTGCAAGTGAGTTGAATCGCATACGATAAAAAGGCCACAATTGGTCTATAAAAAGAGGAATTTTAAACCCTTCTTTCGAAGAAACCTGCTGAGAGGCTCGTCTTCACAACGATCATAGTTGATTTTCTAGAAATCCCAGAATCGCGTACCACACAGTGTATATAACCCTTATTGAAGCCGATTAAATTCCGCAATGAGTTGAAATTGCTGCCTACTGTTCAAATAGCCATCCCGCAGCGATAACTGCTAGGATAGACCCAATTCGTGCCCATAGTGTTTGATATCCATTGCTCAATAATCAAAAGAAGCCAAAGCCATCCATGAGGGGTGTAGCCCATCTAAACACAATCCTGACTTTTTTCACTTCCACAGGAACGTCCGATTCCATCTAGTCTCGTTCACATTAGTCCCTTCTCGATCCTGTTGCGAAAAAAAGAAAACATTCGAGGTGTATTACCCAGAAGAAGGGTCGCTTTACATTATTATATGAACCCATCAACCCCTGTTTATTATGTTCGGCTATGTGTTTACGCTTTCCGCTCTGCAAAGATAGCCTCGCAGCATCAGGGAGAAAGAATGATTTCCCTTCCCTAGCAATATCCATCACTGCCTATTTTAAAATATATTTTTATTCCAATGTTATTTTATGTAACAGTTTAAAAATACATTCTCCCTCATCCTTCGCCCAAATGAGTGCTCAAACCTTGCGGCGATTGCCTTGAAGTCGTTTTCCTTCCCTCAGGAAAAGTGTGACACGCCGCATGGGTATTGTTAAAAATTTCCCATCATTCATCAAATTAGCTAAATTGAAATATTCTAATAAAATTTCACGATTAACTATTTAATTTGATTGCGTTTTCGAGGAAGCGTGCAGCAGATAAGGAATAAGGTGATGCGGTCGATGATACGATATAGCAACATGGAAGATATCGAACCCGTTTCGGAAACCAATTTCAATTTGCCAGTTTCATCTCTGTCCAACACACCCGGTGCCGTTGTCGAATGGAATACCATCCTTGCGCTGAACCAATCAGAGATTCCTCACCGGATTGTGACAGGTTGATGTCAGGATTGGAATGTGCTAACGGACCGACGGTTAGGTGCCCAAAAATGAATGAGTTTTAATTTGTTGCGGTTTGGTGAATACTGTCGGCATTCGTTATGGTGTTGTAAGAATTCGAAAAGGGAGAAGAACGTGGGTAATTTTGGAATCCTCTTACCAGGACGAGCAGGAGAAAGGGTTACGACACAACGGACGACGGTTGGTGCGAGGGATGTAGGTTTTAATTGAAAATAATGTTGTGCAAATGGAGTGCTAATTGAAGGATACTTGTGCATTGCCGTGATTCAGCTTTATCTTAAATTATTGTATGCATGATAGCAGTGTGAAATTGTTTGCAGAATGTACTCATGTGCGACAAGCAATTCATCAGTTCCTGAAAAATACTTTTGATAGCCGAACTTAGAGACGAGACTTTTGTTTTGGAATAAAAAATTACAGGCTTAATAAGAAAAGCTATTTTAAATTTTATTATAACCATGTATGAAACACCATGGACCATAGACGGCACTGTGGTGTAGTGCTAAGCGTGGCTGCTTCTAACCCAGTGGGTCTGGTATAAATTCCAGTAGGCGCCGTTTGGATTTCTGAGACGAAAAATCTCTCATCATGTCGTACCGTACTTCACAAGGGACGTAAATCCGTCGGGCCCGGCCAATGTGATGGGTTCGATATGTAGGGTTCAAGTCATCTCCGAACTGGCTTCAGGCTGTAAGTGACGTTAATACGAGAAAATAAGAAAAAATGGAGTGGTTTTAAAGTATTAGTAGCTGGCCCGGCTAATTTTCTTCCGCTATATCCGATTTTATGATTCAGAAAATTCCAAGCATTTATGATTTTTTTAATCAACTTTAAGCCAAGCTTGCCATTTCAATTTTTGGTATCGTTCATTCGCGATCGATAACAGATTACGAATTTTATATCATGGACATCCTTATTTTTCGCTACCAAAATGGCGCGTGCACTCAACAAATCGTGGTTCTCATAATGCGGGACGAGTGTTCGGGGAAACACTAGTAATGAGTTCCTCTTTCGTTGTGAAATGACAGAAAGAGTTGTGATTGATTGTTTTGAAATGACAGAAATTCGGCGGGAACGGAATCAATTCGGTGAAAACGTCAACTGGTACTTCTCCATTGCCAATAGCCTACAATCGATTCGGGGTATTTCCGCAGACGGATCGCTTAACGTATACATTTAAAAAAATTGACTTTTTTTTCGGATGGTGATAACAAAAAAACAAACACAGATAATTGCGTCTGATAAATTTCCCATGGAAGGTAATTTTTTAAGCTTACTTGGAAAAAAATTCTACGACCTTCCGACAGTTAACCGGATCATTCGCCCTGACGGACGAAAACATGCGTATTGGCGTGTTTTTGAGTTCT
>JASCZW010014664.1:0-22369 GCA_034211315.2 Aedes japonicus
TTGATGTATAAAGAAATCCTGCCTCCAAAAACCGCCATACGTCAAAAGCGGTTTCATTTGCTTTATCAGTTCTCGAGACTTGCAGAAATTTGTGTTTCATTTGTATGGGAGCCCCTCCCCCCATCTTCAATGGAAGGGAGGGGGGCTTGAACTACCATAGAAACCTTTCTTGCCTCCAAAAACCTCAACATGCCAAATTTGGTTTTATTTGCTTTATTGGCTCTTGAGGTATGCAGATTTGTGTTTTGTTTATTTATTTATTTGGCGTCAATCTTTTGTAGACCAGTTTTGTTTTACAAATAGTACTTAAAGTCTAATTCGTTATATCTTAATTTACCCTAACCGTGAAAAGAAAAGTTTCCTAAGCTCTTTTTTATTCATTGTAACATCTACTAAATCGCAATACTTATTATAACACGACATCATCCTATTTAAAGGCCCATTCTTTGCATAGTTTGTTCTTTGACTGTTTATGTAAAATAATTGTCTATTTCTTAGGAAGCGAGAGGGAGCATAGAAGTTAAGATTTTCTAAAATCTCTTGTGTGTTTACTCTCTGCATAATAACATCATTCAGGAAAGCTATCATTGCAAATTCTCTTCTTTTTTTAAGCCCATCTAAGTTAATCAACATACATCGTGACTCATAGGACGGCATAGGTAAAGTCGTCCAACCTAACTTTCGTAGGGCAAATAACAAAAATTGTTTTTGAACTGACTCTATACGGCTTGCATGTGTATCTTGATATGGAGACCACACTATGGCAGCATTCATTAATTATGTCACGCAAATCTGGCCGAAAATTAACCCCCCCTCCCCCATGTCACAAATTGTCACAATTTTTGTAACTCCCCAGGCAATTATGTCACGTTTTTGTTAACCCCCCTCCCCACTCAAAACTTTTTATTCAAATAGCCAATATTAGTCACAAAAAATCATTTTTATTTCATACAGAAACAAATTCAACTTTCCTCATATTATATCAAATTGCATTCTCAAATAATAGATTCAATCCTCAGTCCAAGGGTTTTGCAGATGTTGGTCAGCATTGATGACCGGGAAGATATCTGCGTCCGCTGAAGCACTCGTAATGGTTTCTGCCACATCAGTCAGATCAAGTTCTTCGTCATCTATCCATTCGCAATCGAAGTTGTCTTTGTTGGTTACAACCATACATTCCTGTTTACGTTTTGCCACAACTTTAAACGAACGCAATTTTTCTCTGAAATTGAACGGATGTATGCTTGTGCATCTTTATGTGCTCGCGAAGCATGACTAAAGATGCAAAGTATAGGCCACAGCTGGAACACACTCGTTCGTTCAATGAGTTTTTAATTGAAGGACAGTAAAGATCATACGGAATCGTTCCATATCCGGACATCGATTTAGGTAGAATCTGTTGAGCTTGTAATGAGTTCAATACGAACATTGATGGGAAATGCTGTGGTTCGTCCTTCGATGACCCAATCAATCCTCGAGATGTTTGCGTCAGAGAGATTGGTGGAGAGCAAAAATCCATTGCAGATAACGTGATCGATGCTACTTCGCAGTGGTGAGCAGCATTTCCTGTAAAAATATAAATTTATGCACATATAACAATTATTTGACCATCAAATGCATCTCAAAATTTTACCTATCTGTGCATTTCCGTATCTGAGTAAATATTGGCTGGTTCGCACATGAGTTCCAAACCAGTGTTGGTCATAGATCACGAATTGACTTCGGATCTATTTCAGAAGCATCAGGATCGATATATTCGTCGATCGTTGATTCGTCGATTCGATCGATATAACGTCGGATGACCGTCGATGACCACATCATTCCAGACTTCTGCCAAAACTTCACCAGCGTACTGGAAATTTTGCTTCTCCAAAGCTGAATCAGTTGTACGCAATTGGGAATCCAGATGACTACCAAACTGGTCGTGTGGTATTATCAATCCAGAAAGCTCCTTACTCAAGGGTGACATACGTCGCTCCACTCTATTGAAAGCACTCCTTCCCGGAGCGTTCGTTGCAATGAAAAGCGTGTCAGGTTGTACTCTTTAAAATGGTGTATTGCTATCTGTATTACCTTGCGATATCTCGATTTTCATCAGGTCCACCGTCGACGGTAAAGATTAGGACTGGTTTGACCAATCCATCAAACTTAAAAATACCATCAAACGATTCAAGAGTTAGAAGCCGCTTGATGTCTAACGCATGAGAAAACGCCGTTGACGAAGCGTGTTTGCCTGACCGAATTGCAATGTGGTGGGGCCCGAAAAACCAACAGCCTCCGGTTTGCCAAGACCATTCGGTTTGATTTCGATTCCAGCGTACACGGACGGAATTAGTTTATGCTTATTTGCAACTATCCAATCGTGGTCAGGAAGCGTGATTTTGTACTCCACATGCATAAGCATGGAGACTGCTTATTGGCAGCCGTTAGGCTATCGCCACTCTCGCCTTATCATCCTGACTGATAAATCCTCACTTCATTGGGCCCTAGCACAGATGCCAGTTCTTCCAATGATCTTATGGTCGCTGTACAGAATCGGCCATCGGGATGATCGTTGTGTTTTGCAGTACTTGCGCGCATCAACTTCACTGGTACAGTATTTACGTGACATTTACCTTGATGGGAATTGGCTCGTTTTGGGATTAACCGCAGATATGTTGCTGTTCTTTTGATATTGAATCCCTTGCCTTGTATTGCAGAAGTCAACTCATCTAAAGTTTTAACGCTTCTGACGCTCTCATCACTGCGTTTTTCGTGGGCCGCAGATCCATGAAGTGCGATATCGCATATTGCCTTGAGCAGCTCCGGTTGCTGCTCTTCAACACGAGGGCGGCCAGCAGAATTTCGGAATGAAAGATAATTTCCTGAAATTTGATATTTATATCTACTGTGCAAACAAACTAGTTAATATATCATATTTACCAGCCTCTGGGATGTCCCGAATTAACAGTTGTTTAGCCTGCTTCATTTTCTCACGATGCTTCTGCTGCCGCTCTTGCTCGTCTTCCTTGATTTTGAGATTCTTTTCAAGTTTGATCTTTTTAATTTTAGCCCTTCGAGTCTCGACTGATCATCATCCGTCAATAGTCCAGCAGACTTCTTGTCAATCAGAAGCACTACCTCAGAGTTCAGATTATTTAGCTCAGCTTTAAGTTGTTCCTGTACTGGTGCAGGGCGTTTATTTGATGATGACGGCTGAGCCATATACTCAATTTCCTTGATGGGTTGCGCGGGTTTCACTGTCGGCGCTGATTCCTTAGGAGCACTCATAGACTTTCCCCATAGTTGAAGAAGTTTACCTTTTTTCTTTAGCTGCAAGGCATGAAGCTCTTTTATTTTGTTATTGACTTGCTCTTCAAGTGCGGTGTTGTCATTGCCCTTCCGTTCATTCCAGAAATTAGTAGCATCCAATTGGCACTCCCTTTTCTTCTTATCCGGGTAAGCCTTTACATACGCATTGTACAGCGTATTAAAAAGTTCTCCACGATTCATTTTCCAAAATACACTAACTGCGCGAACCAATTTTTTCACCAATAAACACTGGACTTTATTCACTGACGCACACTGAATGAGCTGCAGCTGTCATTCATGAACGGTGGAATAGTATTCACTCTAACTTGAAAGTACCCATTAATGAGTCGAAAAGTACGCATTTTGAAGAAAAGTGGCTTAACTCATTATTAAGAGTATACTTTCCTCATTTCTGAGTATTGCTTACTCATTTATGAGTATCAATTAATCATTAATGGGTAACGAATACTCAATTAATGAGGAAAATATACTCCTAATAATGAGTTAAGCCACTTTTCTTCAAAATGCGTACTTTTCGACTCATTATTGGGTACTTTCAAGTTAGCGTGTTAGGTATGGTAGGTGTCGGAGCCAAACACCGGATCCGTAGGGTACTTGAAGTAGCTTGCTACGCTCTCTTGCGACAGAACTCAAACGTGTCCTAACACGGTAGGAAAGGAAATAGGTGTCGCTCAAACTAGCAACTGTCGGGTAAAACGAGTGCTCTGTCTTGGCTCATGGGTGGAAAATTCAACTCTTCTTACCCTGAAAAGGCCGGGTTGGGTTCCAAGGCCGTTGACAGCAAACACTCTAGTCGTAGGGTGGACTGTATTCAACACTGTATAACACTGGGCTGTTGCACCGGATAATGGATCCAGAAGATATTGATAGAAAAACTACTGCTTCTATTCACTTATCCTTTATTGCTTTTTCCTTTTGATCTTAACACCTTAGAATTGATATAATGACTGAATGACTGCGCCACTGCGGTGCCGTTTTTATATTGTGCCGCTACTGCTAGAAGTTCCAGAACATGGAAAGTTCCAGAACAATGGAAAGTTCCAGAACATGGAAAGTTCCAGAACGATGGAAAGGTCCAGAACATGGAAAGTTCCAGAACGATGGAAAGTTCCAAAACAATGGAAAGTTCCAGAACATGGAAAGTTCCAGAACGATGGAAAGTTGCAGAACAGGGCGTGGCATAGTTTATGCGAGCGGTGTGTGAGTGCTGCATGATTACTGCTGTTGCTGTTCGTTTACGAAGGGGCGTGAACAGTAGGGATAGTAGTAGTAGGCGATATTGCATAAGAATATCATTTTGTTTTTGTTATTTTTTCAAAAATGTGATGTCACGATTCAGCTTACCCCCCTCCCTCGTTTGTCACAAAATGTCACGGTTTTCTGAACCCCCTCCCCCTAAAAGCGTGACATAATTAATGAATGCTGCCTATGCTATAATATTCAAGAAGGGGTCTCACATATGTTATGTACAGCGTTTTGATGGTGTATGGATCATTAAAGTTCAAGCTAAACCTTTTGATAAACCCAAGCATGTTGCTTGCTTTATAAATGATATTATTATAATGTTCGGCAAAAGTTAATTTAGAATCGAGTCTCTAATTTGACTGCATCTTTCAACAGTTTTCTGGCCGAGTTTAATAGAGTTTTGCAATATTGCGTGTTTTCTGGTAAACGAAATGGAATTGCATTTTTTTACATTAAGATCTAACAAATTTTTCTTACACCATATGTAGAATTTGTCAATTTCGTGTTGAAATAATTCAAGGTCCGATGTCTCACATATCTCCATGAAAAGTTTCATGTCGTCTGCATATATTGAAACATGAAGAAAGCTCAAAATGTGTTCTATATCATTGATAAATAAAATAAATAATAATGGACCAAGATGAGACCCTTGTGGCACGCCCGAAGTAACGTTCACAATTGTTGAAAGTTTTCCCTCAAATCTTACTTTTGCGTTCTCTGAGTCAAGTAAGATTCAATCCATTTCAGTAGCCCAGGATTGAATCCCATTTTGGATAATTTAAAAAGCAACAGTGGAATATCAACTCTGTCAAATGCTTTACTAAAATCGGTGTACAGCGCTTCAACATAATTTCCTTTGTCCATTACGTTCAAAGAAAAACTAACAAATTGTATCAAATTAGTGGCTGTTGATCGCCCTTTAACAAAACCATGCTGTTTATTAGAAATTAAAGTCTTCACCTGCGAAAATATATTATCATTTATGATAGATTCAAAAAGTTTCGGGATGCTTGATAATATAGCAACCCCACGATAATTTCTAATATCAGATTTTTTTCCACTTTTAAAAATTGGGATCAAAAAAGATTCTTTCCAAACAGCAGGAAGAACGCTGGATTCCAATGACGAATTAAACAACCAAAATAAAGGTTTAACTAGCTCCTTTGAAACAGATTTTAAAAATATAGGTGGTAAGCCGTCTGGTCCAGCACCCTTTGAAGCATCCAAAGTTTCAAGCGCATGTAAGATTTCCCTGACAGATAAGTTATCAACTGAAATGTCCGTCATTGGCTCGGGGAGGTATGAGAAATATTGCAAGTCACGCTCATTATCGTCATGAGAAGTATAGATGTCCTGCAAGAAATCAGCGAATAAGTTGCTAATGTCATTTGTTGTGTTGCCGGTGCTGTTGTCTAGATGCATTTTTGACGGAAAGTTCTTAGACTTACGTTTTTCTTTAACATAGCTAAAGAAAGATTTAGGGTCTGACTTAATATTATTCTCTACCCGTGTATTATGCTCTTCATATGCATTTTTTAATTCTAATCTCAGTTGATCACATATGGCCAGATAAAGTGATAGATTTTCATCAGTTTTATTTCTCTTGTATGCCTTATGAGCTTTTTGTTTCCTGTTTTTGAGATTAGTAACTAGTCTGTTATACCACACTGGTGATTTGAGATTAGATTTTCTCTTTTGTTTCATGGGCACTGTTTGTTCTAAAATATCATACAAAATTTGGTAGAACGCATCCACTGCTTGACCTACAGCATGATCACGTAGTACAGTTTGCCAGTCAATACTATTCAATTTTTCTTTGATAAGTACATAATTAGCCCTACTAAAATCATAGTATGGTTCGGATAAATTATTATCTATCATTGTGGTTTTGTCGTGCACGAATATGGAGTATTCAATTGCAGTGTGGAACACTTCATTTTTCCAAAGAGGAGTAGGTGACTCTGATACGCAAAATTTGTGTTTTGCATGGGTGCCTCCCTCTTTCAGAGGGCGGAGGAGTCTTAAACCACCATAAAAACCTTTTTTGCCTTCAAAAACCTCCACATACCAAATTTGGTTTCATTTGCTTGGTCAGTTATCGAGTTATTCAAAAAATTGCGTTTCATTTGTTTGGGAGCCCCCCTTTCAGAAATGGGAAGGGTCTCGAGTCGCCTTAGATACATTTCTTGCCTTGAAAAATATCCACCTGCCAAATTTGGTTCCATTTACTTGATTAGTTCTTGAGTTATGCAGAAATTTGTGTTTCATTTGTATGAGAGCCCCGTCTTTCAGAGGGCAGAGGGGTCTCAAACCACCATAGAAACATTTCTTGCCTTCAAAAACCTCTACTTGCCAAATTTGGTTCCATTAACCTGATAAGTTTTCGAGTTATTCAGGATTTTGATTGATTTGTATGGGAGCCCCCCTTTCAGAAAGAGGAGGGGTCAAGAGTCACCTTAGAAACATGTCTGCTTTGAAAAAGCTCCACATGCCAAATTCGGTTCCATTTACTTCATTAGTTCTCGAGTTATGCATAAATGTGTGTTTCATTTGTATGGGAGCCCCCCATCCATCTCTTTTCCAGAGGGCGGAGGAGTCTCAAACTAACATAGAAACATTTCTAGCTCCAAAAATCCTCCACATGCCAAATTTGGTTCCATATGCTTGATAAGTTTTCGAACTATGCAGAAATGTGTGTTCCATGTGTGGCCCCCCTCCGCTTTTAGATAGGGGAAGGGTCTCAAACCAGCATAGAAAGATTTCTTGCCTTCCTATACTTGCCAAATTTGGTTCCATTAACTTGATAAGTTACCGAGGTTATTCAGAAATTTGTGTTTGATTTGCATGGGAGCCCCCCTTTCAGAAAGGGGAGGGGTCACGAGTCACCTTAGCAACATTTCTTGCCTTGAAAAACCACCTCCACTTGTCAATAGTGGTTCTATTTGCTTGATCGGTTCTCGAGTTGTGCATAAATGTATGTTTTTATTTGTATGGGAGCCCCCCCCCCCTGCTCGAAAGAGGAGGTGTCTTAAACCATCGTAGAAATATTAAGTTTCAAATTCTCACCATGCAAAATTTTGTTCCATTTCCTTTATTAGTTCAATGAGAGTATTAGAGAGCATAAGTATGAGAGCTGCCTCCCCCTTCTAAAAAGAGGAGGGGTCTCGATCCCCCATAGACACATTTTTTGCCTGCAAAAACGCAACATGCTAAAATTGGTTCCATTTGCTTGATTAATTCTTGAGTTATGCAGAAACTCCTGTTTCATTTGTATAAGAGCCTCCCCTTTCAGAGAGAGGGGGGTCTCAAACCCACATAGAAAAAATCTTTGCCTTCAAAAAACCCCACCTACCAAATGTGGTTCAATTAACTTGATAACCTACCGAGTTATGCAGAAATGTGTGTTTCATTTGTATGGGAGCCCCCTTTCAGAAAGGGGAGGGGTCTTGAGTCTTCTTACAAACATTTCTTGCTTTGAAAATCCTCCACCTGCCAAATTTGTCCCATTTACTTGATTAGTTCTCGAGTAATGCAGAAATTTGTGTTTCATTTGTATGGGAGACCCCCCCTCCCCTCCTCTTCTGCTAGAGTAAGGAGGGGCTTCGAATCACCGTAGAAATATTTATTGCTTTCAAAATTCCCACTTCCCAATTTGGTTTCATTTACTTGATTAGTTCTCGAGTTATATCAGAAATTTAAATTTTATTTGTACGGGAGCTCCACCCACTCCTTCCAGTGAGAGGAGGGGTCTCAAACAACCTTAGAAACATTTCTTGCCTCCTGAAACCCAACATGCAAAATTTGGTTCCATTTGCTTGATTAGTTCTTGAGTAATGCAGAAACGTCTGTTTCATTTGTATGGGAGCCTCCCTTCCAGAGAGAGGAGGGGTCTCAAACCATCATAGAAACATTTATTGCTTCCAAAAACTCTCACATGCTAAATTTGATTTCTTTTGCTTGATTAGTTCTCGAGTTATGCAGAAATTTGTGTTTCATTTGTATGGGAGCCCCCTCCCTTTAGTGAAGGGAATAATCTCGTACTGTCTTACGAACCTTCCTCGGTCCCAAAAACTCCTCGATACAAAATTTCACGCCGATCGGTTCTGTAGTTTTCGAGTCTATAAGGTTTAGACAGTCAGACAGAAATTCCTTTTTATACACACTAAGATCTTCTTTTACACGGTTTGTTTTCGGCGATAACTCCAGAACGGAACAACTTATCGACCTCATTCGAATCATGTTTTCCGTTTTGGGCATAAAGTAATCATGTGGCAGTTTTTCAAAAAAATCACAATACTCAAAATTTTAAAAACTGTTTCTTGACCATTGCATGGAAAGGTAACATATGTAAACATAATCGAATCCCGTGTAAAAATAAACCTTTGGGTATAAAGATTTTATGCTCAACAACTTTGTCTAAGACTTGAAGATAATCTACGTAAACTCAAAGAAGTATTAGCAGCTTATTGAACTTATTTCCGACTAATAGTGGCAATCTAGCGGGAAGGAAAATTTGGCATTTTGGCATCGGAAACGAAATGGTTGCTACAGGAAATCAGCTTGAATATATCTTCTCTCTATATATATAAAAATGAATGTTTGTTTGTTAGTGTCGCTAAAACTCGAGAACGGCTGAACCAATCTTGACGGTATCTTCGGATGATTTGTTCCTTTTCATTCAACAAAGGTTTAGAGGAAAAGAAAAGTTGGAAAACATTTAAGAAAAAGTCGGAAAATTGAAAAATAAAACATTGAAAAAATCAAATGTTGTTTGTCAAAAATGCAGAAAAATTACAAATAAATGATTTTGAATACAATAAATTCAAATTTCTTCAACTTCAAACGAAGCAAACTTCAAGAAATACCCAATTTCTGTATGCACTGTAATCAACTCGGCAAGACATCATACAAAAATCAACAATTTTTCATGCGTTTGAACTTAAAAAAAACAACTTCAGTATCCTAACATACTGACACTTTCAGATTGAAAATGAAGGACATTCATGCCATTTAAAAAAAAGCGATGTAAATATCGAATAGGGATTTATTGTGTGAATCGATTTTAAAGATATTGCAAGCGAAAAATTAATATTAGACGAAACGAAATCCGTTGGGTCAGCTAGTTGTCTATAAATGGAACGGTCTAACCAAGTTTTGCTTTTTGGCCCATTGTCCATGTTGGTATTTGCCGAAGGTTGAACTAGTTTGACTTTCAATGGAGAGGTAATCAGTATGAAACGTTAGGATTCACTTAAAAAGCGAAAACATCATCTTCATGCTCCAACCACAACGTGCTCCATTTCACGAATGATCCATCAAAATAAATGCTAAGTTGCCATTGGCTCCAGTTTCCAATGATATTATTCGTGTAAAGGTGGCATATAGGATTGATATATCTGAATAAACGCTTGACTTTTCAATGATCTAGGCATCACTTTGCATAGAGAGAATTCCAAGAATTGATTAAAACAAATGATTTGAGGATGCAAATGATTATATTATAACTGGAATGGTCTCACCATGTTCTAATTGTCGATGAAATATAACTTGTTAACAAAATATGTTCCCAGTGAATTTTTTTTTTAATTCCTTTGAGCTGTGGACGCGCCAGTTCGAATATTCCTCCCATTCCCTCAATCTTTATAATTGTCAATAATTCAACTTGGAACTGCAATGAACAACAGTAAAAGGATCTCGCTATCTACACTGGAATTTTTAATGATCTAGGTATAACTTTGCATAGAGAGAACTCCATGAATTGGTTCAAACAAAAGACTTGTGGATGGAAATGATTTCCATCCACATTTTCTCATTTTTTTTGTTACATAATCGGAATGGTCTCACCGTGTTCTAATTTGACTTGTTGAGAAAACATGATCCCAGTGAAAATTTTAAAGTTTTTCAAATTCTTTTGAGTTATGGACGCGTCAGTTCGAATATTCCACCCGTTCCCTCGAACTTAAGAATTGTCAATGATTCAACTTGGAACAGCAATGAATAACAGGAAAACGATCTCGCTATTTTTAAAAAGTTTACGGGAGAAATAAGCCATGATCTTCCTCTTATTATTCCCTTTGCAAATGTGACCCTTTCAAACCTCTATCGGCCAATTTTCCTACCCGTACAGCAGACTCTTTTCAGCCTGATGCAATCCGCCGCCAGCCAATCAATCAGCCCAAAACCTCCGTTAGACCCAACTTCGTGGCCCGACCTACTTCGGCCCCTCAAATTCGCAAACCGGTAAAGAATTTGCGAGATGCTTGCGATTATGCCTAGGTACCAACTAACCTACGTAATCGAGGAACGAACAAAACCGGCGTGCGTACCGAACGGACCAAACAAAAAAAAACTCCGTCAGGGCTTCGATTTGCACCGGAGTCGAACTTTTTTTCTCCGTTTCACTATGAGTTGTTGCTGCCGGGGCTCTCGGACGGCGGCAATTTGGCTTTGTGTGTTTGCCATTATTTCTTGCTGGCTTATAATTAACCTCCTGCTTGAGTTTCGGCAGAAATTGGTTATTGTTGTTGTTGGTGGTGGCGATGGTGATGCTGGTACACCCACAACTCCATTGAGTCAACGACGACCACCCTTTCCATCCAGTAGCAGTCAGCAATTTTTTACCGGTCGATAGTTTGCCAGAAAGGTAATTATATTTAGCATCAGCTTCCAATTCACTTCCAAAAGCATAATTATCTCCGGTTGCCGAGGAGCTTTCGGTGTCGGTGTGTGCGTGTTGTGAAATTCCGCCGTCACACGAAGTGCGGCGTTGTGTTCGTGGGACTTAAACTCGATTCACCCGAAAATCAAGATCACCAAGGTCGTCAACATAGAATATAACATCATCAGGAGAGCCAGTCGGGCGACCACCGAGCGAAATAGTGTAAAATTTAGCGACGTCAATCAAATCCCAGTATCCATTCGAGGCGGCAGATAGTGATCAATGACGAAACAGGTTTTTGCGCGAGCCCCCCTTTCCAATTGCGTGCTATCGAGCGAGAGAGATATGGAGAGAGAGAGAGAGCGCGCGAGCGAGAGATCTGGTGAAGGTGGCGTGAGGTTTCCAGCAAGTTTTTCAGGTTTTTTGCGAGTTTTACTGTGCCTCTTGAAACTTGATTTTCGATTCTACCAGGATGGGAAACGGGAAATGTGTCTGTTTTGAACCACACTAACATAGGAAAAAATATCAGAAATTATCTGTTCATGATTTTCAAAATAACAGGCAGCATTTTGCTTACCCGAGCGGAAGTGTTTGATGCAATTCCAAATGGGTGGTATTTGATCCCATTTGACATTACGAAAATCTGCTTCAATCGTTTACATCACTTGAAAGTGAATGTTGATTTGAAACTAACCTCTTTCACTAACACAACTTTCCGCGGTGATTGCAGTGTAGGTGTTGAAGTGGATTTGATTTCACTAATTGTTTTTCAAAACACAGTTTTCAACGTAAATATCTAAGCTTGTTAAATTGTATTTATTTTCCTGAAATATCTCACCATTTTTCACAATGTAGCTTAAATCTAGGACTTAAGAACTAACATGAAACATTCTATAATCCATAATGCTAAAAATGACCGATAGTTGTGCATGGGTGACAGAAACCTGATGAATAGTCCTTTTGGATGAATACCCTGACAGGAGGCTGATGTTCACCAGACCGGTGTCCAGCATCCTTGGTATGGCTGACAGAGATTTGATGGGTAGCTCGTCGTTCGGGTATCCACATAGTGATGATGGAGTGTAGTGATTGTTGCAAAGCTGGATGGTTTGAAGAACTTCAGGGCGCAGTACCATTGGTGGCTTCGGCCCGACATATACAGCTCTATCTTACCTAACAGAAGGCTGGCTTTGGCCAGACCGAAGTCCAGAATCTTTGGCGTGGCTGACAAGAAACTGGTTAACAGCTTGTAGTTACGGAACCCATACAGCGATGACGGGGTGTTGTGAGAGTTGCAGAGTTGGCAGAGTCCAATCAGACTGAAGTCCAAAACACCTGGTACAGATGACGGGGACCTGATGAACAGCTAGGCGTTCCGGAATCCAAGTAGCGATGACGGAGTGTGGTGAAGGTTGCAAAGCTGGAAGGTTTGTAGAACATCAGGGCGCTGTACCATTGGGGGCTTCGACCAGACATATACATCTCTATCTTATCTGATAGAACGCTGATTTTCGCCAGACCGAAGTCCAATACCCTTGAACAGCTCGGCGTTCCGGAATCCACGGAATCCAATGACGGAGTGTGGTCAATGTTGCAAAGTTGACAGAAGGCTGCCTATGGTCAGACTGAAGTCCAGAATCCTTGGCATGCTTGACGAGAAACTGATGAACAGCTCGTCGTTTCGGAAACCATAAAGCGCTGACGGAGGGTTGTGAGAGTTGCAGAGTTGGCATAGAGCTGGTTTTCACCAGACTGATGCCCAAAACCCCTGGTACGGATTACGCGGGGCCTGAAGAACAGCTAGGCGTTCCGGAATCCACGTAGCGATGACGGAGTGTGGTAAAGGTTGCAAAGCTGGAAGGTTTGTAGAACATCAGGGCGCAGTACCATTGGTGGCTTCGGCCAGACATAAACAACTCTATCTTGGCTTTACTAACAGATAAACAGCTCGGCGTTCCGGCATCCACGCAGCAATGACGGAGTGTGGTAAATGTTTCAAAATTGACAGAAGTCCAGAATCCTTGGCATGCTTGACGAGAAGCTGATGAACAGCTCGTCGTCTCAGAAACCATAAAGCGATGACGGAGTGTTATAAAGGTTGCGGAGTGTTGTAAACGCTGGATTTCACCAGACAAAATCCAGAACTCTTGGTATGGCCTGGCATCTTTTAAGGAAGATACCTGGAGATTTGATCCTTCAGGTGTTTTCTGAGAATTTTCTTGAACATGTAGGGGCCAAGAACCAAGAACCTGCCAATATACACAAATTTTCTGCTGCCAAACTCGGTGTATGCCCTCGATAGCGCTAAGTGTCCTCCCGTCGTGATGCTCGATTCCGAACATTTCTCGTAAGTAAGATGTTATGGTGCGTTGAATTATCTACAAGGATTCCTCTAACTAACGAAAGAATCAGCTGTTCACAGAGCGCTCTAATCGGCATGATAGAGGCGTTAGCATGTTTATAGAGTTCAACAGTAGGACGTAAGTGTGGCTTTCAAAATATAGACTTCAAGGATCTATTCTGAACGACCTGCAGTTCTTTCAAATAAGAACTACTGGCCATACCCCAGATGGCTACTGGGTATTGCAGACAAGAGTGGAAGAGCGAGAAGTACAGTTTCAAGAGCCGGGCATGTGGAATAAAGGCTGATATGTTCCTCAAAACTCCACATATTGAGCTAAGTTTACTCTTGAGGTTATTGACATGTGCGGACCATTTCATACTGGAATCTAGCGTTAGGCCGAGAAACGGATACCCCAAAACCTTCTCAATTTCAAATCCGTTTACCTCCAGTGGATTTTGAGATGGAAGGCGTTTCCATGGCTAGTGGAAGATCATCTTTTTCGTTTTACGCAAATTCAACGAAAGGAGGTTAACTTTGAAGAACTCCTGACGTAAGATTATGTCCTCCTTTATTTGACGGTGAGAGTCCTCTACAATTTTACCACGATATTTTTAATTACATGAGCGAGACGGACGTAAGACAAATCCGGAATTGTCAATACGGAAACTTGCAAGAAAAATTAATTTTCCACGTTGTGCTCAAATCATTTTCGGAACATTTGACAGTCGAGAGGATACCGAGAATTTCAAAAAATAGTTGTCGTACTGATCTTATCATGGACCGAAAGGTGAAGAGGACATTGATCGAAAACCCGAACCTCTGTGGTCGAACGGTGCCTCGGGAAATAGGAATGTCTCCTGGTTTTGATCAAAAATCAAAGCAGCATTTGAGGCTGAAGTCGAATAAAGTAAAGACAGTTTCAAATCGCAACGACAAGCAAAACTGGGCAGCAAAAGCACGGGCTCGACGTTTGTACTGCGCATATTTGACGACGTTGCGTTGTTATGTTGACGATGAAACTGATGTCAAGAGGGATTTCAATCAACTACCAGGACTCATACATTAATTGTTATGTTATATATTCTCCGTGCGAGGAGTCCAGGACTGTTTTTCTTTTCTGCTACAGCCAGATGTGCTACAGCCGAGCACTTACAGGACGAAGAAGGCATTGGAATTTCCCAAAATATGCCTCGTTTGGCAAGCAATTTGCACGTGTGGCAGAAAAGTAAATCTTTCGTCTACAGGCACAACCAATAAGAAGATTTACCAAAAAGAGTGCCTGCAGAAGCGTTTGTTACTCTTCATCAAAAACCACAAAGAGAAACCTTTGTTCGTGCCCGATTTGGCATCATGCCGCAGTGCTAAAACTGTGATTGTGTGGTTCGAAGCAAGTCATATGAATATTGTACCAAAATCCCGCAAATCTACCAATTTGTCCAGACTTACGTCCAATCGAGAGATATTGGGCACAGATGAAGCGGAAGCTTTCTGAAAAGAGGCAAGAAATCAAAGATATGAAACACTTTTAACAAATTTGGACGAAAGGGGACACCATGGTATCTAAAGAGTCTCTACAAAGCCTAATAGATGGAGTAAAGCGCAAAGTTCGGAAAATGTATGGCAAATACCGAATAACTATGTTTTATTTTCGTGAATTGTTAAATCGTGTCCCATGAATCTGAAATAATAGCTACAATTCAAACTTCACTTTTTCTAAAAAAAAAACACTTACGAACGTATCAGTAGAACGATTGTAATTGGAAAACTAGGAAAATTTAAATAAAGACTTCACTTGATCACCTTTTTTAAAAAAAATATAAAAACTGAAGCACTTTTTTAAACTATCATTAGCAAACGCGAGCAAATTCCATTAAATTCCACTACAGAAAGCATATCTTTTGACAGATAGGCCTATTTTTCTGCGACTTACAGACTTCTTCAGTGTCGAGTGCTCGACTACGATTGAAATATAATGCGAAATTTGTGTTTTACCTAAGTTTTGGGGTGTCTGAATTATTGTGGAAACAGACCTTAACGAAAAACAAGTCTGAATTTGTAAGTGTAATTTAATCAACCTATCATGATAGCATGACAGTTCACTTTAATTCGTCTAAAAAAATAGAATAAGATGCTGAGTGCCATACGTCATATATGATGTGTCCTAGAATTCTACTAACTCAAAAACTAAAAAAAAAAAACAAACATTTGAAAGACCATGACGTTTTTCCTCTCATTAAATTATTATTAAAATAGGCAAGGCTCTCCATCTTTTCTGTCTAAAAAGATTTATGCATCCTATGAGGCTCTTCCTCTTTGAAGCACTTTCAGAACTGCTAAGATTTTTTTACGACATTCATTCATTTTTTAATCTATGCAATGTCAATCAGGCTTTGGAAAGCTGTCCGGGCGACCTTATTTTGCGGGAATACAATACTAAACACTAAATATTAAGATACAAAAAAAAGTCTACATTTGCCAATCTATCATAATCATTCCATTACGAAAGAGGGTTTAGTTCGCTCTTATTGGCCTAATAGAAACAGCTCTTATTGGCCTAAAATGAGCGTCGTACAGCTCATGCACAGCATTGCCACATGAGCTGATTTTAGAAGGCATTTCTCTCTCTCTCTCTCTTTCTCTCTCTCTTTCTCTCTCTCTCTCTCTCTCTCTCTCTCTCTCTCTCTCTCTCTCTCTCTCTCTCTCTCTCTCTCTCTTTCTCTATCTCTCTCTTTCTCTCTCTCTCTTTCTCTCTCTCTTAATCTCTTCCTTTTCCGTACAAGGCCAGCCATTTTAACTTAGTTGTGATTCGTTTTTGACTAACTTTCGTCAAACGTAGAGTCACTCAAATTTGAGTAAATGTAACATATGCTCAATTAGTGTTTTTTTCTTTCAAAACCTTGAACACAATTTATTTAGAAGATGTCTTTATATGGCATACCGTAACAGTCTATGTTATGGACTGTGATAAACTTTAGTAGAGTTTAAGTTCAAAGTATAAAACTAATAATAATTTGCAATGTGCAGTTCAAAAACCTTGTAAAAAATAGGAATTATTACAGAAAATATTGTAAAGAAGTAAAAAAAAAGCTATGAATTTATTACAAAATGTTGACAACAATTTCTCTATTTTGCATGATATCACCGGGGGGTGATATGTGTGGTATCAGACTATCCCAAAATCTCATAACTTAACAAACTCTTTACTTTCAATGAAATTACCAACTGTCTTTTCTTAACATCTCAAATATTAAAAATTAGCATTTTTAAAGTTTACATAGAAGTTCGTTACCTACTTACAATGTGAGTTGACCATTCCTTTAACATTCCCATGCATATGAGATGCTTCGACATCCAACACTTATTCTCAGCGGATAGTGTCATTCTACAGCTACGATTACGTTTTTGTTTCTAAATGAAGCAAATAAATGTTCATTGAATTTTCAAAATTGAAAGCCTTTTGTATCAAAAGGCGCATTTAAGTAACAGAATAATTAAATTATAGTACCGATTTGAAACCACAGTAAGGATGCCTTTGAAACAACTTAAAATGACGTTAGCTTCATTCATTTTGTTTTCTCTTTCATTTCTTTCTTCTATTTTCCTTGCACTGCTTCATATTATATTCGTCTGCTTATTCAGTACGGTGGTTCTCTTGCTTGATTTGCTCTTTGGAATCTCGTTTCATTTTCTTCTTCTGACGGGGCGACCCCGGCGTAGTGGTTAGCATCCATACCTCTCACGCCAATGTCACGAGTTCGAATCTCACCCCCGGACAAGTTACGAAAATACCCAAAAGGTATTTGAGTGACTATGACGGGAGATGAACCAGCCCACGGCTAAAAATCTCGATAATAAAGGAACTAAGAAAAAAAATTCTTCTTCTGCTTCTCTGATATTTTGCTGTCGTATCGTTCACTTCGGTCCTTTCTTTCAGTTTTACTTTTTCCCGCTATTTTTATTCCATGTCCTCTGTTCCTTGTTTTCTCCTGTTTGTTTTCTACTTCTCCATTTCTGTTTCTACTTTCTTATATTTTGATTATTTTTTCGTAGTTTCTGACTTTGTTCATTATCCTCCTTTGCTTCAGTTTTCTATTCTATCACATGTTGTTATCCGTGTTGCTTTTGCTTCCTTTGCTTTGCTGCTGCATCTTCTTATCTTCAGAAATTATTTTCTACATCTCAGAACTTCAGAGTATTTTCAGATTTTTTTTTTTAAATCCATAAATTTTTTTATATTTTTTTTATATATTTTCAATCTCAATTTCACTTAAAAAATAATGACCATAATGAAATTGTACGAAACAAAAAAAAGTTACGTTACAGCGAGGTCTGACTATTTAGTACCTTCTACTATAATCCGGTCATTTGAGAGAGAAAAAATCAAGGCTGAATTTGTTTTAAAATCGCTAATCGCTAAAGTAAGAGTGTTTTTCCGCGTTGTCGTTACTGAACTGATAATAATAAATGCCGCTCAGTTGAAAAAAAAATTGTTTTGAATTTCGATTAAGAGTCGTTCCATAGCGGGGGATTTTGATTTTTGGCAGAGTGTGGAGTGCAACAAATGTTCAGAATAAAAAGTAGACCAATCAAGGATGAAGGATACAGCTTTTTGCTGATCAGAAACGACGAACAAAGAAAATACGCATACAAGCTTGCCAGGCATCATTTCAGGTGCACTCAGCTCCATTTTCGTAATGCTTGTTGCATATCTAACGGGCGGGTTAGCGGCGTAAATTTAATGTATAGCTTGTATTTGTTGTGCATGAAACTTATTACGAATTAACATCGAAAATTTCAATTTGTACCACTGAACAAGGTATTGCTAATTTGGACGCGGCCTTTGGTGAGATCTATCTGATTATTTTTATATGATGATGAAGATGATAATAATGATGATGTAATACTTGCATCTATTGTGGCAAGGTAACTTTCCCAGGAATAATCTGAAAAACGATTTGATCAGAATTCTATTGTTTTTGAGGATCACCAAGCTCCTGTATGATGGGCCAACACGTATGTGCGGGCCCGTAAACAGAGACAATTACTTAAAACGCGCAAATATAGAGAAGAGAATCTCCTTCCGAAAGCAAATTCGCACTTACAGCACTAGAATCGAGCCCTCGATTCGTGGAATAAACGCAAAATATGCGGTCGAAGAGCCCGCCCTCGTTCGGCGAAACGTAACAATAGGGAGGAGGCAGTCCCATGCTCCCTATTTAAATCATTTCATTTGGGTGCCCTATTGGTCCCTTCTTTTTTTCGTTGTATGTAATTTAATATTTATTATATTTTGTTCTGGTCATTGCATTGCTTCCCTTGTGTTAGAAAATGTCGCTGAAAGTGAAATTGGTTAAAGTTTTATACCGTTATTTATTTATTGCTTCAATTTCAAAAGTACTGTTTATTTTTTAAAGAGAACATTTTTGTAACGCGATGAAAAGCAGGAGCTTTACCTAATTTTGATTTAAGTGGCTTTATCATGTAATTTAATACACTGACAAACGATTGTCAATTTTATTCTGAGGCAAATCAGTTTTGAGCAAAATGGAGTGAATTGATAAGGACGCTAGAGTTTTGATTATTCAAAAGTACTACGAGAAGTATTGCTCAAATTAAATTGAAAAAGTCGAGTACTGGTGATGTGATGTGATGTGATAGGAAGCCACCACCAGTGCAGGACTTGCCATGGCGTATAGATCTTCCTAATGGCAAGATCAAACTGTACATACCTGTAATCCTATTCCATTGTATGAAGGGTCAAAAACAAAACCCACGGCAAGGATCGAGAATCTCCTTTCAACTAAACGCTCTTATTACAGGAAATGAAGTGAATGCAATATACATTAGGATTTCCGTCTGGTGGTTTGTTAAAAATAGGGTTAGCAAACTTAAGGCCTGTATCCACATTCATCCGGACACCTTCAAATCGTTGTAACATTTGAAATATTGCACGTAGGAATGAAAAATTTCACTGTGGTATAGCTGAGAGTCTATGATAAAAAATACTATGATTGATGTTTACATTTCATGTTTAGTATTCAAGATGGTGACGAAAGAAAAACAAGTGCGCAAGCGAATTTTGTACGGGAGTACGGCAAATCCTGACTTGTCAATACGGGACCTTGCAAAAACATTGGATTTGCCTAAATCCACTGTTCACTATGTACTCAAATCATTTTCGGAACGTTTGACGGTGGAGAGGAAACCGAGAAGTGACAAAAACATTGGACGCGCTGATCCTGTCATGGGCCGAAAGTGAAAAGGATATTATCGAAAAACCCGAATCTCTCCATTCGAACGGGGGCTCGTAAAATAAGGATGTCGCCTGGTTTTGTCCAAAAATCAAAACAACGCTTGGGACTTAAGTCGTATAAAGTAAAAACAGTTCCAAGTCGCAACGACAAACTGAACTTGGTAGCAAAATCACGGGCTCGACGTTTGTAGTGCGAATATTTGACGAAGTTTTCATGCGTTGTCATGGACGATGAAACTTATCTCCTGGAGGATTTCAAGCAGTTTTCAGGGCTGGCTATTTATTCTGCTATGGCCCGAAAAGCTACAGCTGAGCATTGCAGAACGAAGAAGGCATCGAAATTTCCCTAAAAATACCTTGTGTAGCAAGCAATTTGCACGAGTGGCAAAAAGAGTAAATCTTGCACGGAGAATATATAACATAACAATTAATGTATGTGAAACCATAAATGGTGGTAACCATTAATTATACTTGTGGGGACCAGTATCGCATCGCTTCACGGTGTTTCTCTCCGAGGTCTCTACGTTGGAGACGACGAGAAAAACTTTAGTGATCGTCAGTCGGTGCGAATCAAAACAAACCCAAAAAAGGAGAGAGTTCCTCTCCCATGTGCGCATCAGTAAACAGAGTGCACACAATAGATCGCTAGAATAACTATACAAGCCACAGTGGTACATGAGCGTCTTCCAACCGGACATTTTTGCCTGTTGAAGTGGCGAACTTAGTCCGTGCTTCAACCTACCCCGCAGTGGGATGTTAGGCAAAAATGTCGTTGGATCGAGCACCACTGTACACATGCCTTCGCTCAATTTTCCTAAAACATCTGCTATATTTCCAAGCCTGCCGCACACTAGCGGAACTATCAAAACTTTCTCTTCATATCTTTCATTCTAGCCAAAAACATTGTTATTCACTCTTGGTGCCTCATGGTGATGAGCGAACATCTCCTTCTACATCTACATCGTAAATCTTTTGTCACTACAGGCACAATCAACAAGGAGATCTATCAGAAGGAGTGTCTGCAGAAGCGATTGCTACCCTTCACCAAAAGTCACAAAGAAAAACATTTGTTCTGGCCCGATTTGGCTTCATAGCACTATGCTAAAACTGTGATGGAGTGATACCAAGCAAATCAAGTGAACATTGTATCAAAAACCTCAAACCCGCCAAATTGCCCATAGGTACGACCAATCGAGAGATATTGGGCTCTGATGAAGCGGAAGCTTTCTGGAAAGAGCCAATTATCAAAGAAATCAAACACTTCCGGCAAATTTGGACACGAACGGCTTCTACGATTTCTGAAGAGTCTGTACAAACCCTAATGGACGGAGTTAAGCGCAAACTTCGAAAATTTTATGCAAATACCGAATAACTATGTTTTGTCTTCACGAATTGTTAAAACACATCCCATGAATCTGAAATAAACAACTACGACGGAAATATAATGCGAAATTTATGTTTTATTCATGTTTTGAGGTGTCCGGATTATTGCGGATACAGACCTTACTGTAGACTGTCGGTAGATTATTAGACCTTCGCTCATCTCTATCTGATGATTTCCTTTAAGGAAGGCATAATTCCAATCAGTCCAATCAACAAATTTCAAATTTTAAAGAAAAGATATTTGATGTGTATATTTTTTTTTAATCAACAGAATATTGTATAAGTCGAAGAAAACAGTTAGAGTGATCGAAGAGCCCGGTTTTATGATTCCTGAAATAAATAAAGTATCTTATCATGTTTAGTAGTAACACAATTATTTGAATACAATTCTATACTACTTATAATCACATGGCAGTCTTTTATGAAACAGTAGTTGAAATCCAGAAATAGAATTTTAATTTAAGGAATCTTCAGTCGAAGTCACTCACTTCGCCAATGTCAAATTGACAACATTGCCCAGGCTGCGTCAACCAGCGTCTCTATGCTGAAATGCTGAAAAACCAACTAAGCATCTTTTGTTTGTCATGTTGCTTCATGCTAAAATGTTTAGATAAATACTGTTGAAAAATGTATTTATGTGATAAAACCACAATGGAACTGACTCTTCGCTTCGGCTCTTGATAAAAAATCCCTACTGAGCCCTTGCGGCACGTCAAACCAGCCAGTTCAGCACAAGGGTGGAAAAAGTCGCATACTGGTGTGCACAAAATCATCAAAAAGTTTGGAGAGGATCATACTGTGAACGATGAGCCCTGTGCCAAAACCAGAAGCGGCCCTGTCAACCCGCCAAAGTACCACAAGGGAGTGTATTGGGGTCCATTTGATTCATTGTATACATTAATATCTCACGACGAATCTTGCGATTTTGGGATATTAATCTTTTTGCCGATGATACAATGATATTCAGTGAGGTCATTATTCATTTGAATGCACATTTTCTTAGTTGGTTGAAGTTCGAATAGTTTAAAATTTCTAATAGATTAAAACTTGACTCTCACATTGGTCATGCCATGAAGGGAAATCCAATGATGGAAAGTGATCCAGGAGTTTATACCTATGAATGTAATCAGGTCGTTTTTGTTAACAAATCTGATAAAATTGTTGTTCTATATTG
>JASCZW010014664.1:24681-41484 GCA_034211315.2 Aedes japonicus
CCGACCAGATAATTCATGTTTAAACATGAACATAAGTAAAAGTAAATTCATGGTTATTTCGCGAAATCAAGTAATTGTAGACATCTCTGTTAAAATTACGAGTCTCCAAATTTTCCTGCTGCAGCTGTTATTCAACGTCACCGTTGATCCGAGCAACACAAACTCATCCACCACTTTGAACTCAACTCCGTCGATAATCCCACTTCCGCTTGTGCCAGCTCTATCCGCGTTCGATTCCTCCTGCCAGCAGATACTTAGTCTTCGACGTATTTACCCTTGATCCAACCTGTTCTGCGTCACGTTTCAGTCTGGTGTATTGGTCAGTAAACGTTCTCCCGACAATGTCCAGGTCGTCAGCGAAGCAAATGAGTTCACTGGATTTATTGAAAATCGCACAAAAGTGTTTTGTCAATTACTCAGGACCGGAAAGTACTTCGAATAACATTCGAGTTACGAAATAAGAGCAATTTGGATTGCCCTTTCTTTGACTGCAACCTTACATTATCGTTCTTAGTTCGATAGAAGTATCAACCACCCTTATAAGTTGGAATCAGTAAGACAAATGTTGATTACTTCAATAGTGAATTCACGAGAAGGTTGATAAGTTATAAGGCCGAATGGGTACTGAAGCCGAATTCTATTCCCACACTCCAATTCTCCTAGACTTGTTCCGCCTGAGGATTGTAAAATAATCCCGAACAACGCAACAGTAGAATTGACCAATTCAGCTAACTACCTTGGCGTATCCCTAGACAACAAGCTGATTTTCAGGGAGCAGGTTAACAAAACTGTCACAAAGTGTAACAAATGTAATTGCTGAAGCTACTGCACCAGTTGTTCAATAGAAGGACTACATTATCCCTGAAAAACAAGGTCCACCGGTCTGGCCGTAATAAAATTACTCGAAGAATGATTCAGCCCCAAGGGCTGATCTGAAAATTAATTCAAAACATAAAACACATTAAACACTTAAACTAAGCCGAAGAAATTAGGCTTGAACACTTTAAAAATGTAAATAAGGATATAGGGAAAAGAATGCAAATAAAAAAAAAACAATTTTAGTAGTAGTAGTTAGTGAAGCCGAATCAGCCACTAATTCGACTGAGTTAAAAATAATTAATCGCATTCTGCTTAAAATTCCAAATTGCAAACAAAAATGAAAAATTGACTCAAAAAAATGTATGGAGAAAAAAAGGAGAGGAGAGGAGAGGGAGAGGGAGGGGCTCCTATGTATCGTCGACGAAGACGATACACAATGATTGAAAAGAGATGTTTCGTGGGAAAAACGTTTAATAGATAAAGTCTGTTTAATTTAGAATATGTCCGCACAAAATGGGTAATTTCTCCAAAAGGTAGTTAGGTACAAAATGGCGAAGGCGTAGTGTTTTGCATCCATACCGCTCCCGTCAAAATCACGAGTTCGAATCTCACCCCCGGACAAGTAGCGAAAATGTCAAAAAGAGGTCTTTTAGTGAGTTATTGAAGAAAAAATCTCTCTCCACTCTTTCTTTCTCTCCTTTTTTTTCTTTCTCTCTCTCTCTCATCTCTCTCTCTCTCTTTTTTTCTTTCTCTCTCACTCTATGTGTGCACGATCATACGTTTCAACTCAGTTTTGAGACGTTTTTGACTCACTTTCGTCAATAGTGGAGTCACTCAAATTTGATTCAATGTTAATGGCATTGACAAGTCGACAAATCAAAAACATCCATCTGATTTGAGTCGATGTTTTTGATTTGTGTTTTCGTGTCTGTGTTTATTTTTCAAGGTTATAAAGCAGGTGCGCAAGAAAGGTCAAGATTTGCTACAGAATGTGTCCAAGGTATGGGAAAAAATGTGATCGAGGGGGGCTGATAAATCTAAAAAAATAGCGGACGTCATATTTGAACTGTCTTTAAATGGATATGCATCAAGCCTTATCAAAATAGAAAATTCTAATTTTATAAGACTTGATGCACATCCATTTAAAAACGATTCAAATATGACGTTATATGAATTGTCGAAACACCGTTAATGTTAGATGATAAATGTTTAATGTTAATTAATTACTCATTTAATGTTAATTGTTAATGTGAAATTATGATAAAGCTTTTTTTTTCGAATTTATTGTCCTTCTTGTAATATACTTCAAATGTTTGGTACTAAACAGGATCAACCACCTGATTTATTTATATTATCACTAAAGTTTAAAAAAATAATTATTTTAAAATAAACCCTTTCCAAATAGTAACCTTGATTTGTCAAACATTCTTAAAAAATCCAAATCGTCTAATAATTAAATTAAATTGGCTTCTGTGAGGTTTTAGGACCAAATCATTAGACGAGTTGGCGCGATACATGGTAGAAATTGGACATGAAAAATGTGTTGTTAGAAAAACATGTATGTATGCCGAACTTTTAGACAATAATATTGGCTATATTAAAAAAAAATCGTCCAATTCTAAAATAGTTTTTTTCGTAACTGACTTGAAATTAAAAAAAAAATTGTTAGCGTGTTAGAATCGATTTTACAATTTTCACATTTTTTTCATAAAAGTTAAGATGATTTTCTAAAAGTCACCCATATATCACTTTTTTATAAGTCTGTTGCTGTTTGAGTTATGTTGACATAACAAATTTCTTGTAAGAAAAACTTTTAATTCCTTAAAAGGCCCATCTTGCAATGTATGGCAAACTATTAGACAATTATATTGCCTATACAAAAAAAAAATTGTTCAATTCTAAAACAGCTATTTTTTTTGGCAAATGACTTAAAATAAAAAAAAAAATTTAGCGCATAAGAATCGATATTACATTTTTTTTCATAAAAGTGCAGACAATTTTCTAAAAGTCACCCATACATCATATTTTTGTAAGTGTAATCGTTTTTGAGTTATGTTGACATGAAAAAAAATGTTGTTAGAAAAACTTTTAAAAATGCTCATCTTGTTATGGCGAACTTTTAGACAATTATATTGCCTTAATTAAAAAAGAAATTTCGCCATTTTTTGCAACTTGGCTTTAAATTTAAAAAAAAAAAATTTTAGCGTGTAAGAATCGAATTTACAATTTTTACAATTTTTTTCATAAAAGTTAGGACGATTTTCTAAAAGTCATCCATACATCACTTCTTTGTAAGTTTTTTCCTGAGTTATGTTGATTTATAAAAAAATCAATCAAAAAACTTAAGCCCTTTTCAAATGGTAGTCTAGATAATTTTTTGAAAAAAGAAAGTACGCAAAGTTGCTTGAAAAGACGTAGTCTACCCACCCACAAAGTTTCATTGGATTCTGAGAGGGTGCTGTCAATCACGAAGACGAGTTGGCGTGAAATTCGTCATACACTGGGTTTTTTTTTGCACGGTTTGTTTTCGGTGATAACTCCAGAACGGAACAACTTATCGACCTCATTCGAATCACGTTTTCCGTTTTGGGCTAAAAATTAATCATACAGGGTAATATACAACAATCGATTACATTTTTCATTGTAACTCATAAAGTATTTGAGCTGGAAACAAAATTGAACTAGCTATACACTTCCTAAGATATGTTTAATAAGCCATCTGGTAAAATGTATCACAAAAAACTACACAACTCGTTTTATAAAGTCATAAACTTTCGAGAGATATGGATGTAATGTTGGTCTATGGGTACCAAATTGGGTCTAATCATGGATGCAAGTTCGTCCCACTCGACTGATTTTCTATCAAATGCAATCTTCGTTCGGGTTTCTTCCTGATTTTCTGATTCAAGGCGCTCCCAGATGTATTCGCTCTACCCAACAAACAATTTCACAAATCAAACTATACTTAAACTGCCAAAAAACACTTAAGTGCGTTTTACATATAATTTAGCGGTCATTCGACAGTCAAAACATTATAATTCACTCTACACAGATTTTGTTCCTTTAATTTGTGTTAAGATGAGCCATATGATCAACATTTTACCCGAACTCAGACATTTGTATTTTAAATGTTACCAATAACAACATTTTTACTACGCTTTTCATACAACAGGACATATTTGGGAATATAGAAAAAAAATATGTCCCTAACATTGGGTCCACCGTATGCTTGTTAAATAATTGTTATTTTACTAATGTGACCTGTAAGTTTAAAACATGTGACTATATTCTGTACATCTTGGCTGCATTATTCGGTTTATAGGTTCAATTTCGGCAAATTTAGATCATTTGAAGATCGTATAGATATTCTGTTCAGCTTAACCAGTAAAGTCATGGTGTCTAAAAAGTCAAGGAAATCGAAAATTACGCGGAAGTGAACTACTATAAATTGATTGATTATGTCTCAATTGCTTTGAAATAAATCGGTCATGCTGATAGCAACATGATTTTGTTGATTATCAAAGAAATAATGACATATATGGTACATAAGCCGAATCAAGGAGCTAGGCTAACATCACATCCCGTTACCCTAGCAGATTTTTCAAAAAATTCACTATTTTTGGTGTAAATACTAAAATTACAAAAACTGTTTTTAACCATTGTACCAAAAGGTATACCACATGGCGCATAGGCACATGAAATCGATGTTATTCAAAATGTTTATGCATGTGAATCTTTAAAAAACAATTATTGTCATCAAAAACCTCCACATTTAAAATTTGGTTCCATTTGCTTGATTAATTCTCGAGTCATGCAGAAATTTATGTTTAGTCTTTATGGAAGCCTTCTGACCCCCCCCCCCCCCCACTTCAGAAGGCCAGGGGGTATCAAACCACCATGGAAACATTTCATGCTTTCAAAAACCTCCAGATGCCAAATTTGGTTCCATTTGCTTGATTAGTTCTCGAGTTAGACATACATTTTTTTTTTCATTTGTATGGTAGACCCTCTTCAGAAAGAGGAGGGGTCTCAAACTACCAAAGAAACATTTTTCGCTTTCAAAAACCTCCACATGCCAAATTTGGTTCCATTTGCTTGATGAGTTCTTGAGTTAGACAGAAATTCGTGTTTCATTTGTATGGTAGACCCCCCCCCCCACCCTCCCTCTCCCCTTCAGAAAGAGGAGGGGTCTCAAACTATCATAGAATCATTTCTTGCTTTCAAAAACCTCCACATGCCAATTTTGGTTTCATTTACTTGATTAGTTCTCGAGAAATGTAGAAATTTGTGTTTTATTTGTATGGGAACCCCTAGAAGCATTTATTGCCATCAAAAACCTCCACACTTCAAATTTGGTTCGGTGTACTTGATTAGTTCTAGAGTTATGCAGAAATTTGTGTTTCATTTGTTTGGGAGCCCCTCTTTCTGAAAGAGGAGCGGCTCAAACTACCATAGAAAAAACCTCCAAATTTCAAATTGGTGTTAAATTTGTATGTTCAAACTATCATAGAAACATTTCATGCTTTTTTAAACCTCCACATGACAAATTTGGTTCCATTTGCTTGATTAGTTCTCGAATTATGCAGAAATTTATGTTTCATTTGTTTGGAAGCCCCCGTTTCAGAAGAGGAAGGGGTCTCGAACTACCAAAGAAACATTTGTTGGTTTAAAAACCTCCACATGCCAAATTTGATTCAATATGCTTGATTGGTTCTCGAGTTATGCAGAAATTAATGTTTCATTTATATGAAAGCCCCCCTTTTCAGAAAGAGGGGGTGTCTCAAGTCACCTTGGAAACAATTATTTCTATCAGAAACCTCCACATTTCAAATTTGGTTCCATTTGCTTGATTAGTTCTCGAGTTATGCAGAAATTTGTGTTTCATTTGTTTGAAAACCCCCCTTTTCAGAAAAGCGGGGGGGGGGGTCTCAAATCACCATAGAAACTTTAATTGCCATCAAAAACCTTCACATTCCACATTTGCTTCCATTTGCTTGATTAGTTCTCGAGTTATGCGGAAATTTATGTGTACTTTGTATTTGAGCCTCCCCCTCACTCTTCATATGGTGGAGGGGTCTCAAACCAGCATAGAAATATTTCTTGCCTTCAAAAACCTCCACATCCCAAATTTGGTTCCATTTGCTTCATTAGTTCTCGAGTAATGCAGAAACTTTTGTTTCTTTTGTATGTGAGACCCCCTTTTCAGAAAATTAATTGGTTCAATTTACTTGATTAGTTCTCGAGTTATGCAGAAGTTTTTTTTTTGTATAGGAGCCCTCCTTTTCTTGCTTTCAAAAAGCTAAATTTGATTTATTTATGAAATAGACAGAAATTTGTATTTCATTTGTATGGATACCCACCCCACCCCACCCACCTTTCCAGAATTAGAAGGGGTTTCAATGTATTATACAAATATTTCTTGCTTTTTAAACCTCCACATGTCAAATTTGATTCAATTTACCTGATTATTTCTAGAGTAATGCAGAAACTTTTGTTTTATTTGTCGAGAGCCTTTCCTTCTAGAGGGAGGAGGGGTCTCAAAACATTATTGTGACGTTTTTTGACTTAAAAAACTCCCACATGCTAAATTTGGTCTCTAACTATCATAAGAACCTTCAACGGTCTCAAAAACCCCTCCATAAAAAATTTCACGCCAATCGGTTCAGTAGTTTCCGAGTATAAGAAGGTTCAGACTGATAGACAGACAGAAATTCATTGTTATATGTTTAGATATACATTCAACTTTTTTCCGGTAAAATGTCCCACTGTGCGACCACCATCACCAACTGATCGACCACCACCCGCTGACATTTTCAGAACCCGTTCCACAGCCAGATGTAGAACCTCACTTTTTTTTTCTCTTATTTTGTTCTTTTGCCGGCTTCTTATTTCTCCGTCTCCGGCTTCGTCGTCTTGTTTGTTCTCAATATCACAAATGGATGCAAATAACGAAAAAAAAGGCAAATCAAAAGCGAGAGCAAAATTCGGTTCCCACTTTGAGCTAGTTGTTTTGTTTATTTATTTTTAACGGCTCTGGTAAGAGAGTCAACTTGGTGATTTTTTTTTTCCTTTATGCTCACAAAAGAAGTGACTTTTTCCTGCTTATTACAGTGAAAAGAAGAAGAAAAAAACTCCATTGTTGTGTAACCTTTTTCCACCGGACTGCGTATTGGACTTTGTCTTCCTTCGCCCATTCCTAATGGCGGTGCTTTATGCTTACCTGACGGAAGTCTTTCAATGGGCCAATTAGCGTCATTGGCCGGCGGATGTAGTCACAGAAACTCATCATCACGTGGCTGACCTACCGGAAAGGATATTTTTGCTCCAAAGCCTAGCTGGATTTCATCCCTCGCTCTCTCTCTCTCTCTGCCTGGATTAAATGAAAATAACCTATATTTGATGCCATAACTAATGATATTTACCTTTTCTCCGTTTCTTTGCAGGTAAGACATTTGTCGATGCACACATCTGGAGTAAACAAGCCAGTGACGTAAATAAGGCAGCCGGGCTTAGTCCAGTCACGTGGACAGCCAAGCGCCACCATATTCTGCTGGGTGTGATAATGAACAGACGCCGTTCAATGGTTCAATATTACTGCCGATGGGTGAACGGTGAAAAAGGCACACACACACACATTCTGGATGGTCTTGGACATCTAAGTCCCTGGCAATAGTTTTAGCTGTTAGGCAAATCTTGAAACCGAAATGCAATCAAACCACACTTTTCCTCCTTTGGGTACCCAATCTCCTCTTACAATCACCATCATGATCGTAACAATAACGTCTAATTGTAGCAAAAAAAAATAAAAGTACAAACCGGGCCCGGTGCCAGATAGAATGTTGTTTACAATAATTCTCCCCGCGCTCACATGGAACAACCCGGACAGCGTTGCTTTTAGAATTGTGACGCATTTTGTTTTTGTTTACCCGTGTCGCCGTATTCTGGCTTCGACCAGTGTGCGGTAATACCGGTATGGTGGCTAACGATCGCTAATCGCTTCGAATTAGATCGCCCTGGCCGAACGACGGCAACAACAACAACAGCAGAAAGGAATGGCTAATGGAACCAGTCTTTCGTCGTTTGTCTAAACCTGATCCCCTCACCTTTGAAGATGAAGAAGGAGGTGCCAATTTTCGCTTCCCGTTCTAAGCCCGTTGTGGTGTTGGTGGTGGTCGGAAACGATCGTCTCACAATCGCACAAGTGGTCGAAGCACGGGGCCTGATGCGGCAGAGATATTGACTGCATCCAAACAAACAACACCAGCAGCAGCATCATCATCAGCCGTCGTCGGGTTTAGTCATTCGGGTTATTTGGGTTGTGAGATGAAAAAGATGCTATGAAAACAAGATGAGTAATACCTTGTCCGGACATCTGCCTCACCGTATTTATTTTGGTTCGAGAGCAATAAGAGAGAGAGAAAAAGCGATACAATCTACGGACGACCGATCGGATTCTACCCGGCTACCTAAAGATCGTAAAAAGTGATTGAACCGATGCGATGTTAGTTTCGTTTTTCTTGATTTGTTTCGATTTTTACCTTCCCTTTTTTCTCTCAAAGAGAAGACGAACAGACTGGTCGATGTCTACCGGGATATGATGGAATTTGTTTGTGGTGAAGGAAGCCATGGGATCGGTCTTTGAGCGGCGAAGGGAAGGAATCCGTCACACTAGAATGAGTGTGCGTGATTGAACAGAATACCGGACCCCGGGTGGATGGGGAGAGGTGAGACGTTGGAAGCAAGAGAACGTGCAACTTGTTGGTTTTGGTTGTTTTAAGTTGGCATCGGTTTGGGAGCGAGGGACTTCCCTCTCATTACTTTGGAGTGACGCACGAAAGAGTACACAGGTTTTTGTTTTACAGTGATGTAAGTAGCCAATGCTATGGTGGTCGTTCCATGACCGTATTTCATCTAAAATTTGCTAAAATTGACGCACGTGATGTCCCTCCAGACTAATAAATTAAGTGAAAGAGGGAATTAAGTCATGCAAAAGAAAATATTAAGCTTTTGGAGATTCTTAAATATCTTAAATCTTGAAATAGGAACTACGCTATTGTCAATTAGCAACTTAAGCTCGTTGAATAGGGTGATGTTTTGTGATTTCTTCACAGAAACTGGCACACAGCAAGAACTGTTCGAAATACTTTACATAGTCAAAATAATAAAGCAATCATAGTTGTGTTAATTTAATAGACTTTGCATTGCAAACACATTTTTACCTTATCTCCAATGATGAGCTCTTCGTTCTCAAAAGAAGTTAATTGCGGCAGATTATCGGTTATAACTGAGCAGCCTAGATACATAAGCCGTGTTGAGTCTTAATACTAGTTTACAAAATGAAATATAAAGTGTATTAATGGTTGACCAACATTTATAATGCAAAATCCTGCGCTGAATTCAACGCCGCACAGTGGGACGAAATTGAAAAAAACTGGGACATGGATATTTGCGGCGAAAATATTAGGTGTGGCCCTTTGATGCCTTCGACAATGTTTCTACATTTTTTGAGTTCTTTATTTTTGTGTTAAAAAAAATAATTTAAGGGGTGTATACACCTAGATAAAAAAAAATAACTTTTTTACTTCTGGTTCAAATCGATAACAATGTATGAAAACATTGTAGATTAGATCATTTGATGAAACTTTGTAGAAGACAAAAACTTTCTATCTATAACTGGACGAAGTTGTAGGGTGAAAAAGTAATAAAAATGTAATACCCCATTAAAACAAGTTTTTTTTATCATAACTTTTTTATTTGAATTTTACCAATTTTTTAATGTTCACCAAAATTTAAGGTACTTCAAAAGTTCAATTTTTTGAAGAAAACTACTTATCATTATCCCTTCATTTAAAGGATTTACATCGGTTTTATTTCATTTTTTGAGGTATTTTCGAGGATGCGTAGATTACAGGTTAGCAGGTATTAGCAGCTAAACTTAACGTTAATTTATTCAACAACTGATACCCTTTAAAATGATATACAAATTATTAGTGGGTCCAAGAGGGCTCCTTACAATTTTTCAAAAAAGTAACTAAGCTTCTTATTAGATCATGTTGCATATATAGTGATTTTTTCATCTTTTTGAATAAATATTTAGACTCCTGTCCACCAAACCTCTTGCAGTTCTACGACTTCGAAGTTACGTGGTTGAAGTTCGTCGTAGATTATCCTATCGCAGCCAGAGAAGCAGAGCGATTTACAGTTCCATTACCTAGGTCTTTGCCGATTATTCCGGTCCATATTAACATCTGTATTATTTGTAACGTTGATTTTTTTAAGGGCGGCTTGTTGGGCCTTCCCCGATCACCAAGGTCCCACCGGGGTTGGTAAACGGATCTTTCCAATGGTTACTCATACCCCAGTCCGGCACCACGGGGAGGTAGGGATAGCAGGCTCTACTTTAATGTTTTCTGGCCACGGTATTGAATTTAGCGCATGATTTTGCATCGGTACTGATCATCACCTTATTGAATTCAAAAATGTTGTAAACTAGTTTAAAGGCCATCACATAGGGTACCCCAAATTCAGATGTTTAGCGACCTCTGGTTTACCTTACTGTGCTTACCGAAGCAATCGTTCTGCGGGCGTTATGCACCTTTCTTGGTCACCCTTCTTAAGGATTAATAAAAGTGACGTTGTGAAACGCCCCGACAGCATTCTTACTGTTGGTTCAAATCGGTTTAAAAAAAGGAAAGAGCTATTATGCGTAAGGTCTGTCCAAAATAATCCGGATACTTCAACAATCACGCAAAACACAAATTTCACATTATAGGATATGTGTCCCTTGACTCAGCCTATTATGCAACCAACGATTACATTTTTGAATATAACTCTTAAAGTTTTCAAGCTGAAGGTGAGATTCAACAAGTTCTACACTTGCTAAGATATGTTTGATAAGACATTTGGTAGTTTGTATCACGAAAAGTTACACAACTCTTTTAATAAAGTCAGAAACTTTCAAGGGATATGGATTTAATGTCGGTCTACAAGCACCAAATTGGGTCTATTCATGGATGCAAATACGTCCCCTTCAATGGATTTATTACTAAATGCAGTCTTTGTACGGTTTTTTTCTTCTCATTCTATGAATTAAGGCATTGTCAGCTGTATTCGCTTTACTAAACACAAAATTTCACAAAACAAACTAAAGTAAAACTGTTTTGAAACACATAAGTGATGTTCATATATGATTAACTAGCCATTCAAAAATGAAAACATTATAATTCACTATACAACGGCTCGGTTCCTTCGGTTTGTGTTTAGATGAGCCACTTGAATACAAGCAACCGCAAACACATGCATTTCCACTTGAAATTTTACCAATAACAACCTTTTTACTACGTTATTGATACAACGAAGGCCATAGTTGGGAACATACAAAAAATATGTCCCTAACATTGGGTCTATGATTTTCTTGTAAAATCATTGTTATTTTAGCAATGTGAACTGTAAGTTTGCAACGTGTTACTATTTTCTGTACATCCAGGCGGCATTACTTGCTATATCGATTTAATTAAGCCAAATTTAGATCACTTGAAGATCGTGTAGTTCATCTGTTCAGCTTAACCAGTGAAATCATGATGCCCCAAAATTTCAAGAAATCGAAAATTACGTGGAAGTGTAAAACTATAAGTTGATTAATATTGTCTCAATTGCTTCGGATTACATCGGTCAATCTAATAGCAACATGATTTTGTTGATTATTGCTGAATTAATTACTTATTTGGTACATAGGCCGAATGAAGGAGCTACGCTAACATTACATCCCCTTACCCTATCTAAATTTAAGTTGTTTATTTTGAATTCATGGGATATGATTTAAGTTTGAAGTTATTATATATTTGCATACAAAAGTTTGAGGTTATTTAATATTTGCATACAATTAGCGCTTATCTGCATCCTTTAGAGTTTTGTACAGACCCTTCAGATACCGCTGTGGCTGTCTTTGTTCAAATTTGTTGGAAGTGCTTGATATCTTTGATTTCTTTTTTCCTTCCTCAGAAAGCTTCCGCTTCACCTTCACCCAATATCTCTCGATTGGACGTAATTCTGGACAATTTGGCGGGGTTTGGTACAATATTCAGTTGATTTGCATCCTACCGCTCCATCACAGTTTAAGCATACTGGCGTGAGGCCAAATTGTGTCAGAACAAAGCTATTTCTTTGTGGTTTTTGACAAAGGATAGCAATCGCTTCTGCTGGTACTCTTTCTGGCACACGTGCAAATTGCTTGCCAAACGGGGTATTTTGTGGGAAATTTCGATGCCTTCTTCGTCCTGTAAGTGCTCGACTGTAGCATTTCTGGCTATAAAAAAACATTCCTGATAGTTGCTTGAAATCCTCCAGGACATAATTTTCATCGTCCAGAAAACAGCATGAAAACGTCGTCAAATATTCGCAGTACATTCATCGATCCCCTGCTGTTGCTTCCAAGTTCTGTTAGTGACTGCGATTTGAAACTGGTTTTATTTTATATGACTTCAGTCCCAAACACTTTTTATTTTTGGACAATGCCAGGAGACGTTCCTTATTTACAAGCCACCGTTCGAACGGAGAGGTGCGGGTTTTCCTCTTGACCTTTCGGTCCTTGACAGAACCAGCACGTCCATTGTTTTAATAACTTCTCGGTTTCGTTTGCTCTCGACCGTCAAACGATTCGAACATGATTTGAGCACACTGTGAACAGTTCCCGCATTAACAAGTCAGGATTTGCCATAAGTCCGTACACGATCCGTCGCCATCTTGAACACACAACATAGAATGTAAACATATAATAGTCTTTTTCATCAAAGACTTCCAGCAAAATTTGTCA
Organism: Aedes japonicus; assembly: GCA_034211315.2. Classification (NCBI taxonomy): domain Eukaryota; kingdom Metazoa; phylum Arthropoda; class Insecta; order Diptera; family Culicidae; genus Aedes; species Aedes japonicus. The sequence continues at coordinate 37,313 of JASCZW010014664.1, forward strand.
CTCCTACATGCAATATTTCAAAAGTAATGTTGCTTTGAAGGTGTCCGGATTAATGTGGACATAGACCTTAGTTTAACAAAAACAAAAGTTTGTTTTCTATCAGGTGTGCAAATGGAAAACCGCCGTTTTTCATCAAAACTTGTGAACAATTGTTTACATATTTATCATTGAAAGTATTGACCATCGCTAGCCACAACTTTTTCCCATCTTTCTGGTAACGTACGGATTCGGTGTCGAAATAACTGCTCATCTTTCGAAACCATCCATAAATCTACCCAGTTATTGGCCTCTTCGTAAGAACAGAAGTGATGCTCAGCCGGGACATGCGTCATCTGTCGGAAAAGGTGGTAGTTGGAAGGAGCAATATATGGAGAATACGGCGGTTGTGGAAGGATGTTAAGTTGTAGTGTTTTTAGGCAGGTTTTAACGACCTGAGAAAACTACTTGTACCTGCCCAGCAAGCTGTGGTCACCCATTTGGTAGGTGTCGCAACCGTGAGCAGCAAATAATATCTTAAATAAGTTACCTGTCAAGCCCCTTTTAAACGATAATAGGACCCATTCATATCGAAGTAGCCACGAGTAATTGACACCCAACTTTTACTAAAATTGAAAAAAAAACGTGGTTTATAACCATTTTGAATAACGGCTCCGTAAAGTGTTACACACGCCTGAGCCTAACAAATTAACGAACTTATTAAAAAAACGACCTGAGAAAAACGAGCCGAGCGTTGCTATGAAGGAAAATGATTTTGTCGTGTCTTTGCTGGTATTGTGGGTTATCGGGTTATCGTGATGTATCCACTTTTCATCTCCAGTAACAATACGATGCTGAAAACCCTTCCTTTTTGTCGTTGAAGCAGCAGTTCACACTTGAAAACATGCTTTTCGACTTCAAGTCAAGTCGGCTTCAAGTCGTATGTTCCGCAATTTCCTTGCTTTTGGATAATTTCCAAGGCTTCCAAATGATCTTGCTTGTCGAGTCACACCCACTAAATGTGCAAGTTTGTGTTACGTTTGACATGAATCTTCTTGCAGTAATGCGTCTAAATCTTCCTCTTCAAACTTTTTCACCGGCCTTGACCGTTCCTTGTCCTTCTACGCTGAAATCACCACTTTTGAAGCGTTGAAATAATTCACGACACGTTATTTCGCAAATTTCAGCCTCACTAGAAGTTGCAGCAATCATACGATGCGCTTCAGTCGTAGATTTTTTCGGATAGAAAGCAAAAAGAAAAACATTTGTTTGGCTTATTTGGCTTAAATTTCGACTTTTTTGCGCCCCCTAAACATAAAAATATACATATAAAATGAAGCGGAGTTGTTGACAGTTGCCTTGCCTAATCTAACAATGAGGCGTTTTTTATAATACATTGTTAACTTCCATTTGCACTCCTAGTAAACAAACGTGTGTTACCGTAACAGCATTCTAACTAGTGGAGCAGATTAACGTCATTAAAATTTCCCTTGTTTTTTTTAAATGATAAACCATCATCACACTATGTGAATGTCTCTAACAGCATCGCCACTGTTATTTTAAATCGATTCAAAGTAACTTTGAAGCATAGTTAAAAATTGTTTGTTTTCCCAAAAGGGAAAACCACCATCACATTTTGTAATTGGCTCTAACAGCATTGTTACTGTTGATTGCAATCGTTTTAAATCGTTTGGCTCTCAAATTACTTTATTTCCTCAATGTTATATCACTATCACACTCAGTGAGTGGCCCTGAGCCCATTCTAAGGGTTTGTAAATGGGTTCAAATCGTGTCAAAACTCCTCGTTTCCTTCTCTAATATTGGAAACCACCATCACACTTTGTGAGTCACTGCTTAGGTTGTTAACTGTTGTTTTAAAATTGTCGCCAAAAATTAATTTTTGGTCCGATTTTCTTAATATTTTATGAGAACTACATCATTGTGGTAAGGTTTCTAATTCATTGGTTTATTGAATCTCCTCTCGGTGACCAAATGCCCGTAGTTTGCCCTTGACACCACTCATAAGGTTTTGAGCAATAGTGCGACCAACGTCTTTTGATACTTTTACCCACTGTTTGGCCTTCATAATGGCTCAAAACTCTCAATCGGAGGAATTTCCGACGAGTTCGGTGTGTTGAAGGCTTTTGAGCATGAGCATGATTGACCGCCCGAGATTGCTACTCCGTTGTTGCCAGATCAGTTGTTATTACACAGAGAACCAACAGATGATGCTTCGGACTAACATACATCTTCAATGTGTTAAAACTGGTGATCGCAAACTAAATCAACACCGGCGCCGGCCCCGCCCGAATGCAGGTCAAGAAAAGGGTAGGCATATGTCAACGTGATACTCGCTTTATTAGAAGCCGCGGAGTTCACTGCACTTCCCCGAAAAATCATTGGCATTGGGTAGCGGCAGGGTTCGTTTTGGTTAACGATAAGCTGTAAAATGAAATATTAAAAAATTAGTACCGATTTCCGATTTGAACCGATTTAAACCCACAGTGAGGATGCTATTGGGGCTACTCACAAAGTGTGGTTGTGGTTTTTTCATTAGGAAAACAAGGCAATTAATCTCAACGCCTGAGAGACAACTTAGACCGATCTACACAAACAGTACGGATGCCGCTGGAGTCACTTAAAAAATGGGAAAGTGGTTTATTTGTTCCATGATAGGGTGGCCCGACGAGCATGGCGAACGAATAATTTGGACCACAATTAATTATGTAAGTTCGGTGTGTTGAAGTCTTTTGGTGCTAAAACAACATTATTATTTCTGTACCAAATTAACACCGACCACGGGTGTGAGGCAAAATGCCAAATCCGGTCAAAATAGTGTCTCACTTTCTTGAGACCGCAGGAAGGGTAGCAGACACCTCTGGAGGCACTCGTCTCGGTAAGGAGTGTATCGAAAAGTAGTTATAAACATTCGATGCGTTATTACGCATAAACTACTGTATATATTTTTAGCGTGTAAGCGCCATTTGCTTTGTTTACATGTCAAAAATGATTATTCGGTTCATTCATTTCCGTTGATAAAGTTGTATTCAAAATGTCGCGAATTGAATTTGAGACTAAAAGAAAATTCTGCACACTTGGTGCACCGAAAAGGTGTTACCTACAACCAGATTGCGAAAAGAGTAAATGTTCACCCGGCAAGTGTAAAACGCATCATCGAAAAGTTTGGTAAGAGTGCTCCCTCAAGATTTACCAAGAAGTGGCCGGAAACCCGGCTCCAGCAACCCCGATTTGGACCAAAAAGTTGTGGATTATATTCAACGGAACAAATCTGCCTCTACTCGCGATCTAGCCAAAGTTCAGGACCAGCATCGGAATGATTCAACGAATCAAGCGCAGGAATGACTTGAAGACGTACAAAAAGCAGAAAGTGCCCAAACAAACTCCGGAACAAAAGTCTCGTGCCAAAACCAGGGCTCGAAAGCTGTACAACTGCATTTTGGACAATGTCGACCAGTGCATTTTGATGGATGACGAAACATACGTTAAAGAAGATTCAAGAACGCTACCGGGGCCGCAGTTTTATACTAAATCTGTTGGGGAACGTGTGCCAACCGCAGAATACGACTGTTGCGATGGAGAAATTCGGTCAGAAGGTGCTCATTTGGCAAGCTATTTGCACATGTGGCTTGCGTTCTTCAATTTTCTATACAAAAGGAACTATAAATGCTGAGATTTATCAAAAGGAATGTTTGAAGAACAGGTTGCTACCATTGTTTAGAAAGCACCAGTCCCCTCCTCTCTTCTGGCCAGATTTGGCATCGGCACATTACGCCAAATCCACTCTACAGTGGCTGACGGAGAATAACATCAAGTTCGTAGAAAAAGACATCAACCCACCAAACTGTCCCCAGTTGCGACCGATCGAACGCTATTGGGCAATAGTCAAGCGTATATTTAAGAAGGATGGTACAGTGTCCCAAAACATGACCGATTTTAAGAAAAATTGGGCAGCGGCATCAGGAAGTGCACAAAGGTCACTGTGCAGAATTTGATGGCAGGTGTCAAATCAAAGGTACGGGCATTCTACAGAAATGAACATGATGACTAGTTTTTCCGTTTGGATCTTTTGTAAACATGTTAAGCTATAATAAACTGAAATAGTATGTTAATTTTAACCATGTTTTCATGCCTATTTTATTATTTGGAAGTTTATAACTACTTTTCGATACACTCCT
>JASCZW010014665.1:0-22362 GCA_034211315.2 Aedes japonicus
AACAAAAATCTTATTACGATCGCCAAGTAAAATATGGAATAGTTCATCCGAGGATGATTCGAATGAACCGGTACATATGGTTATTACGACTACTGGTGCCACCGAAAAAAGGAAGATTTCAGAGGTTATTACGATTTCACTCATTTGCACCTTCCACCCTATGGAGTTCATTTTGATCACGGTGATACCAGTAATAGTGCACAAAATGAGTGATAATGCAAGGTGAAGTGAAAGTGACAGATGGTGACATACCGGCTGAAGCCCTCTCTTTAACGTCCGCTCTACGTGCTCTCATCTGTTCTTCGCCCACGTGCTCGCCTGCGATCGCTGCCGCGTACACTTACAGGTCGCCCAGTGCGTTGCTTCAGATTTGCTGAAAGGATTTAGGAAAAATATTGCTGGAGTTGAAAAAATGCAAAAGAGACGCCAATAAACATCTTTCTTCTTACTTTGTTATGTAACGTCAAAACGAATTTGCAAACACAGCTGTAAATTTGCAGAAAAGCCCACGCTTGTGAGCTCACTGAGGCGCACACGTCAGTGAAGTTATTTGCAACCGCTTCTGTGAATTTGAGAGCTTTCCATTTCACTCTAGAGCGATCGAGTGTTATTTGAATAAGAACCATTTTTCCACCTCACCTGCGCCACCCGGCATTCACAAACACGGTGGTAAAATAACAAAGATAAAGAGAAGAGCTCCGTTGAGACAGGAAGAGTGTGGAAAAATTAAAAATCTCTCTCTACCATACTGAGCATATGGAGCATCACCGATCTCGACAACTTGTAATAGCAAACATGATCCTCGTCGAGCGACAAAACGACTTGACTCTCCATAGTTGGCCTCTATGCTAATGTAAACGAAACGTGATTCTCGACATGCACATTCGGTGGTCTGTGTCGTCACAACTAAATACACAAAAATACTAGATTATTAACCGCAATTACGACTGCCTCTGAAGAGCTTGCCTCTCATCAAAACCGCAAAAGTCGAATCGACTTCGGAGAGCTGTGAACATAAAACTAAAATCATTGATAAATGAGAAGAAAATTAGTATTTTCCAAGGTTCAATTCCAACTACCTTTTATTGCTTATCTTGACAGATACGCGTATTTCGTCTACAATGTGCAGGCTTCTTCAGTGTCGAGTAGTTCAGATCAAGTAGTTGAAATTCAATGGAAAATACTAATATTTCTTCTCATTTTCTAGTTACAGGTATTCCACTAAATAGGTCACACTTTCCAGGATTCATCATTAAAAACATTGAACGTCATTCCGTTGAAGGAAAGACGTCTGAATCGATCAAGTAGAAAGCTACCTACAAACTCTTTGAAGATGACATCTTTGTTCAACAGAATATACAATGCAATACGATGGACATTCATGAAAATATAAGCCCTTAAAAATTTGCCCCGGCTCACGGAACCTATCTATATTGAATGTTTCCCTTTTTAATATCGAAATTCACAGCCTTTAGGCAATTTCTGCCCCTGCCGAACATAACTCGTCCACTGCAGCATCGTTTCATTACATACTTTCCTCATCAATTTATGAAAAATAATTTTGAAATCGAAACATGGATCTCAAACAAAGCAATTTTCAATAATCTCTACATTCATGAACTCTACCCATTCCTAGTCCAGTATAGATTTGCTTTTGCTTTTACTGCCCGCAGTACCCATCCCATTATCTCTGAACTTATTCATGATTAGCTAATCTGCTCCGATCCTTTTGGAACTCAATCTGGCGTTAACAACCCCAGCGAACAACCGGGCTGGTTCTCGTAGCTTCAGAGGAACAACTTACTTCTCCATTGATCACCCAACCATCCGGCTCAGCGTTGCCTGCGATGTACTGTAGCATGGATGCATCCTGCGGGCGATTCTTTCTGAAAGTCCTGTTGTTTAAAATAGCACCATTGGTACAGGGTAATGACGTGAATTCACCAAGCTAAGAGTGCAGCTCTGATAGAAAATTAAGCAACCACTGGGGAAGAGCAGCGACAAACAAGATTGAGATCGCCGGAGGCTAATTAGGGACAACCTTATGGTTCCTGCAGCAGCAACGTCTTCCCGGTAGTGAATGCGAGTCGTCGTGGTGATGATCCCTGCAAAAGAAGAGAAAGCAAACATGGGGAAACTGAATCAAGACGTATTGCCATACTCGTAAATGACAACATGGGTTGGGGCGGGAGGCTTTTAATCTTGTTTTTAACAGGAAGGGTGATGGGTTATTCTCACACGGAAGTGATGTTCATCGTCGACTGTTAAGCTGCTGGCTGCTGGTAAACAGATCTCTGCGGTTCCGCATCGAGGGATAAATCATCAAAAATGCAATTCGGGTCATAGGGCAGGAGAAAACGACCTCGACCTTCTCCGAATTTATCTAATTATCTTAATTTTCTGCTGTGATGCGATATCATTCTGTATTTTTACCGAAATCGTCAATCATTCAATTTTCAAAACGGAAAATTATACGGGTATCAAAAAGTATTTGACAAATCGGCCACAGTACAACATCGTCGGTTGATTTGTTGGGAAATTGCGAACATCAATGGAAGCCGAGAGTGCATATCCTCGAGCAGCACAGAACGCGATGCGATTCATCACATAACCTACAAAATGTCGTGCGCTGATCGGATCGATCATGTGGCGCGGAACTGTTTCCATAGAGATTATCTTCAGCAGCGACGAAATTTAAACCGGCAGCAACATAGGAGTCGCTCACTTGCATGAGCTAGCCAGTGCCAGCAGTCTCGAAAGTGCCGCACAGCAGACAGTTCATTAGAAAATGAAAACGAAATTTCACATCACCCTCCGGCTCCTTGTGATTCGATTTCAGCCATGCTTGGGGTGTGGTATTCATTTTTTCTCGTTCAATTTACCGTCCATTATATAGAGATGATGAGTTTTCGAATAATTGAAGTTTCGTAGAGCAATGCATGCTGCACCTAGCTGCAGTAGAATTGAAGATCTCTTCCCAGGAGTATTCGGTCGGGAGTTCATGGGAACAATTATGCAAATAATATTTTCATTCGTAGGTGGGCTACTGTGGATTGAATACCTTTCATATTTGACCGACACGAATGCTCTATATCCCAAGGAATACATGACATATCTTCGGAGAGATATATTTTGCAGTTTGTTGCATAAATACTAGCTGAACCCGGTGCGAGGCTTGCTACGTATGCAACCAAATGAATGACAATTTAACTTTATAACTTCTGTGCATAATGAAGGCAATTTCAAGAGGTAGCTTCCGCAAGACTGCATTCTGGACTCAAGGAGGATTTTCAAACTTCTATCAGAACATGCTGCCTACCTAAGTAATACATATTTTGTGTTTAAGTCACATGGATGATTTTCATGTTTGGTTCAAGTTGCTGTTTGTTTTGTTTGTGAGAGCCACCCCCCCCTCTACAGAGTAGGCTAGGGGTGGCTAACCACCATAGAAACAATTCTTGTCTCCAAAAACTCCCACATGCCAAATTTGGTTCCATTCGCTTGAATAATTCTCGAGCTATGCTGAAATTTTTGTTTCATTTCAATGGGAGCCCCCTCTTCCAGAGGGGGAGGGATCTTGAACTATCATAAGATCCTTTCCCGGCCCCAAAAACCCCTGCATACAAATTTGAATAGCTGTAGGGATAGTTCTCAGGTTTCGTTGAAATTTGTGTTACGTTTGTATGGGAGCCCCCCTCTACAGACAGAAGGGGGGTCTCGAACCACCATAAAAACATTTATCACCTTCAAAAACTATCCCATGCCAAACTTTTTGATTCCATTTGTATGATTTGTTCTCGAGTTATGCAGAAATTTTTTTTTCAATTGTATGAGAGCGATCTCTCCCTGATCGGAAAGGGGTCTCAAATCACAATAGAAACATTTCATTTCTCCAAAACCCCCCACATGCCAACTTGATTCCATTTGCTTGAATATTATCGAACTATACTGAAATTTGTGTTTCATTTGTAGGGGAGCCTTCATTTTCAAAAAGAGCGGGGATCTCAAATAACCATAAATATTTTTCTTGCCTTTAAAAACTCACTCAAGCCAAATTTGCTTCCATTTGCTTGACTTGTTCTCGAGTTATGCAAAAATTTGTTTTTCATTTGCATGGGAGCCTACCTTTTTAGAGACTGAAGGGGTCTCAAACCACTATGAAAACATTTTACGCCTTCAAAAACCTCCACTTACCAAATTTGGTTCCATTTTCTTAATTAGCTCTCGACTTATGCAGAATTTTATTTTTCATTTATATGGTAGCCCAAGCCCCCCCCCCCTCCCAGCCCTCTCCCTTCCAGAAGGCGAAGAAGTCTCAGACCATCATAAAAACATTTCTCTCCTTCAAAAACCTCCACATATCGAAATTGATTCAATTTGCTTGATTATTTCTCGAGTTATGCAGAAACCTGAGCTTCGTTTGAATGAGAGCCCCCCCACCCTTTCTGAATGGGGAGGGGTCTCAAATTACATTTGAAACATTTTTTGCCTTTAAAAATTTTCACATGCCAAATTTGGTTCCATTTGCTTGGGAAACTCCCTTCACAGAGATGGGAGGGGTCTCTTTCTATCGTAAAATCCTTTTCCGGCCCCAAAAACCCCTGCATACAAATTTTCACGCCGATCGGTTCAGTAGTCTCCGACTCTATAAGGTTCAGACAGACAGACAAACAGAACTTCATTTTTATATATATTGCATTCTAGGTTATTTGCAAAGGCAGAACACTATAACCAATTAATGTTTAATTTATGTTGCATACAGTCAGGTTTGTGTCCCTGTCTGCTTGTTTATCGGTCTGTCTGACCTTTATAGACTCAGAAACAACCGAACAGATCGGCGTGAAAATTTGTTTGCAGGGGTTCTTAGGGCCGGGGAAGGTTCTTATGGTAGTTTGAGACCCCTTGCACTTATGGAAAGGAGAGATCTCATACAATTGAATTGCAAATTTCTGAGTAACTCAAGAACTAAGGCCTGTACTCGAAAAAAATGTAGCATTTTTATCCGTGTGTAACTTTTTACTCCGTGGGTAAAAATTGATGGAAATCTGAGTACAACTAGTTTGACTCTATAAATTGTTTACTTGTGCAAAGTTTCATAACAATTGGTTCAGTGGTTATTGAGATGCCATGGAAACAAGAAGAAAATCACCGGAGAATTTTTCGTGAAGTCAAGGAAAATACGACTGTGACCATGAGATGGATCGAAGGAGCAACTGGGAATCACCCATACGACCGTGTCTCGGGTGGTAAAATCGTTTAAGGGGTTCGAGACGAGCCGAGCGGCTGACCGGGCAGAAGCAAGGCGTGAGACAACTCAAGCCATGGAAGGCGGGCTTTCTTTCGATGCTCTGATTGTTATCTAATAGTGTCAAGATGCAGTAGGTGTCGGAACGGGTGGGTCCACAAAATGCCGCACGTTGTCCGTTTTCGACCCTGTGGGGTGCCGTTTTTTGAACGCGCACACTTCTGAACGGAGTTGCTTCACTATTTTTGCCATCACAGTTAGAGTTCGACTGATAGAGCTGCCAAATTTTGTCTGCTGACTCATGGTTTACTATGATTGATGTTTGATGGCGAGATTAAGTTTGACCTATTCGCATGGTATGGAAGAGGTTGTTTGGCACATATTAAAGGGATCATGACTGCAAATATATACACCAAAGTGCCCTGCTTAAATTTGGAGGTGTCCCTATTGAAGACTGGCCTGGATACCAACCACATATTTCGAATAGAAAAACGAATCAAGGCCACACCGCGAAGCAAACGACTCCGTTCTTTGAGTCAAACCGAATCAAAATGCTAGAATGGCCTCCGCAAGTCCCTGATTTAAATCTGATTGAAAAATGTGTGTGGTTATCTGAGCATGAGAGCATGAGCATGATTGACCGCCCGAGGATGCTACTCTGGTGTGGCCAGATCAACTGTTATCACACAGAGTACTAATAGAAGATGCTTGGGACTAACATGCATCTTCAATGTGTAAAACCTGTGATGCCAAACAGGTAATACCGGCGTCGTGCCTCCCGAATGTAGGTCAAGTAAGGAATGTGGTGAGGATGTTGACGATATATCGCTTCATTGAAGCCACGTGTACTCACCGTATTTGCAATGAGAAATCACTGGGATTTCGGGACAACAGGATTTGGCAGCATCCATGTTCATCTATTAATCGAATGCCTGGCTGTCAGCCCATTTGCAGGCACCATCCGATCTCACATCGATATCCAACCAGCAACGTGCAAGATAGTGGTTTTCCATTGGGAAACAAGGAGATTTTTTACAATAAAGAATGTCCACAGTTAAATCGCATCACTTTCACTTTGCGTGAAATGACCTGCACCGTCTACATACACTGTGTGAGCTTCGCAGTGAAACGTGTCGTAGTTTCGAAAATGGAGCGGAGTTGAACAGCGGCGTGTGCGAGAAACATTTTCCACACGCGATCTTGACAACCCACTTCTCTTCGCACCGATGCCATCGGAAAGAGCGTTGGCACTCACCATAGTCTCATTAATGTTCTGTGCCACTAAACGTTTCGGGGAACGTTTAACTGTCGATCGGAAGAAGGTGAGTGGCAGAAAAAGTGTTTTGTACTGTGTTAATGATCACAAGAGAGTGGTTGCTGCCTTTAAACGCAAACCCAACTGTTCCGTTTAGGATGTCGCCGAAAAGCTGCACTTGACCAAAAGTTTCGTGCAGAAAGCCGAGAAACGAGCCGGGCTCCGTTCATTTAAAGTTCAGAAAGCTCCAAACCGCAATGAAAAACAGAATAGGACAGCTAAAATACGTGCGCGTAAGCTGTACACTAATGTTGACGAAACCACACTGCTGCATCATGGGCTATGAAACACACGAAAAGCGGACTCTAAACAAATTACCTGCAACCAATATATGACTGCGACAGACAAGTTCGATGTTCTTGAGTCTCTCAAGAAACAGCACCTGTCAAGAAATTCATGATTTGGCAGGGATTTGTTACCACACGAACAAATCCCCTGCCAACGGAGCAAGCCTTTCGTGACAACTTCAACTGTAAATGGTCAAGAATACACGAATGAATGCCTGAAAAAACGACTGCTTCCATTTCTCAAAACACACACCGTTCCTACAATTTTTTGGCCGGACCTAGCCTCTTGTCACTACTCCAAGGATGTACTGGAGTGGTACAAGATGAATGGGGTCAATTTCATGCCGAAGAATTTCAATCCCTCAAACTCTCTATAGTTGCGGCCAATTGAAAAATATTGGGCTGTGAAGCACGAACTTCGTAAGCATCTTAAAAGTGTCACTACAAAACAGGAAATGTTGAGTTCATCGTTGAAAGCGGAAAAAATGTCGATTCAAGCGTTGTACAAAATCTTATGCGTGTATTAAGAAGAAAGGTCTGGTAAAAAAAATACAGGGGAATAAAAATACCCTAAACTAAGAATATACATTGTATTTTATTTCCTGAATATTCCATGACAATCGGTTGAGAGACTTGTTTTTGAGGACGAGTTTAAAGTGATGCAATTTAACTGTGGACACCCTTTACTGGAAAGCCGATTTTGACCGATTTAAACCATCAATAAGGATGCTATTGTGGCCACTCACAAAGTGTGATAGTGGTATTTCATTATAGAAACATGGCATTTCATCTCAACGACTGAGAGCCAACTTAAACCGATCTACACCAACAGTACGGACGCCGCTGGAGTAACTTACAAAATGGGACAGTGATTTATATGCTCCAAGATAGCCCGATGAGCCTGGCGAACGAGTAATTTGGATCACAATTAATTATGTAGCTCACCACCGACCCATCTTACCCGGCGAACCACGACATTTCATGCTCTGAAAAATCTGTGGGGTTATCTGGACGATAAAGTAGACAAGATATGGAGAAGGCGAATGAACCACGAATTGCATCAGTTTCTGGGAGAACCCCCCATCATACACATCGCTAAAACCGATCGACTACGGTGGGCTGGGCATGTCGTAAGGATGTTGGACGATAGCCCAGTTAAAATGATTATTGAAAACGAATCGGACGGGTACAATAAGAAAAGGCGCGAAACGAGCAAGGTGGATCGATCAAGTAGAAGGCAACCCGTGCACCCTTTGCGAACTGCGAGGCTGGCGAAATGCTGCCATGTGTCGTCCTGATTGACCAGGTAATCATAACCAAATTTTTCCAAACATATTAATTATTACATGCAAACTTCAAAAGAAATCATGCTACAACGCAGCCTAAAATGTATAACAGTTTGAAAAGGTGAAATATTTGTAGTTTCTTATATTTGCGCCTTCAAACATATCATCGGAATCTTGATAAAGGTTCAAAAGCATCAAATTAGGCATGGGGCTTACAAGCCAAAGTATTAGTAGCATCACCAGTCTGACAACCAACCCCCCCCCCCCCCTCCCGGTGCTTCGTGTGCTGCCGATGCTTCGAGAAATATTGCTCAATCGTGCGGGAGATGCTAGCAAATTTGTCTGTCATAAAGCCTCCTTTCTACCGCAGCAAAACTTAACATGATGGCATGCAGCGAAAATTCGTACGGTTTGCTCTATGTCATCTCAGCTGAAGAAATACATTTAACATTCCCAATTATGAAAGCCATCGTACGCTCATCAACCTGGAATCTTCAAATGCTAGATGCTACATGACAAAGGTGTGCCTTTTTTTGGCTAAATGGACACATTGATGGCTGTTCCGCTTTCCTTGACATCAATAGACGTCGTCGCATTCTTCGATGGCATTCGTTTCTGAATATGCCTCCTGCATGGCTCAACTCCGGCTAGCATAAATCAGTGCAGGCAAGTCCCGTGATTTCTACTTGTGATACGGCGCTTCAATTTCAACGTGACACGGGCAATAGCTGAACCCGGTGCGAGCCTTGCTACGCTTGCAACTAAATGTATTAAAATTTAATAGAATTGGCGCTTTTATGATTTTATTTTAAACTAGCTGAACCCGGTGCGAGCCTTGCTACGCATGCAACAAAATTAATGAAATTTCAATAGAACCTGCTCGTTTATGTTTTTTTTGTGAATGCATCTGGTTAAAAAATTTTCGTAATTCGTAATTAATGTAATTTCTGAAAAAAAAAATATTTATGTTTTTAATTAAACTTTTGGATCGGTAGTTTCTATAGGTCTTTCTTTCTGCGTAGAAGCATTTCATTGACAAAAAAATGTATCATCAAACGAAGCCGTATCCTGTCAGTTTGAATGTAATTTTTCCTTGCATAACCTTTGATCAACTTTTTGTGCATAATGTAGCACTGAGAGTAACTCAAGCATCCCCCATTCTTGGCTAAGCAGGGGTCAAATTTCTATCAGTACATGCTTCTTACCCGAGAAATACACATTTTGAGTTTAAGTTGCATGGACAATTCTCATGTTTGGTTCCAATTTCTGTTTCGTTTGTTTGAGAGGCCACCCCCCTCCCACCAGAGAGATGAGGTCTCAAACCACCTTAGAAAAAAATCTTGTCTAAAACTCCCCACATGCCAAATTTGGTTCCATTTGCTTGGTTAGTATTTGAGTTTTGCATAAATTTGTGATTCATTTGTGTAGACCGCCCCCCCCCCCCCTTTCAAACGGGAAAAGAGCTTTGAACCATCATGAGAACCTTCTCCGGCCTCAACAACTTCTACATATAAATTTTCATAACAGTAGGTATAATTCTCATGTTTGGTTCAAATTTGTGTTTCATTTGTATGACCCACCTTCTAAAAAGAAGAGAAGTCTCAAACCAACGTAGAAACATTTCTTGCCTTCAAAAACCTTCACATGCCAAATTTGGTTTCACTTGCTCGATTAGTTCTCGAGTTGTGGTGTGATGATGTTCTAGTTCTCGAGTTATGCAGAAACTTTTGTTTCATTCGTATGGGAGCCCCTCTTTCTAGAGGTGGGAGGGATCTCAAACTATTATTAGATCCTTTTCCGGACATACTGCATACAAATTTGCATAGTTCTCATGTTTGTTTGAAATTTGTGCTTCATTTGTATGGGGACCCCCGCTTTTCAGAGAGAGAGAGAACGGGCTTCAAACTACCATAAAAACATTTCTTGCCTTCAAAAACTCGCCTATACCAAATTTGGTTCCATTTGCATGATTAGTTCTCGAGTTATGCAGAAATTAGTTTTTCATTTGCATGGGAGCCCCCCTTTCTAGAGGCGGGAGGGGTCTTGAACTATCATAGGATCCTTTTCCAAACCATAAACCCCTGCATACAAATTTCCATGGCAGTAGGGATAGTTCTCATGTTTGGTTGAAATTTGTGTTTCATTTGTATGGGTGCCCCCCTTTCCAGAGGGTGGCGGGGTCTCAAGAAACCATAGAAACATATCTTGTCTCCAAAAACTCCCACATGCTAAATTTGGTTTCCTTTGCTTGATTAGTTCTCGAGTAATGCAGAAATGTGTGTTTCATTTGTATTTGTATGGGAGGGGTTCCAGACTATCATAAGAACCTTCTCTGGCCCCAAAAACCCCTCCACGCAAAATTTCACGCCGATCGGTTCATTAGTTTTTGAATCTATAACGTTCAGACTGACAGAAATCCATTGTTATACATATAATAGCTGCGTCCGGTGCGTGCGCTGCTACGCTTGCAACTAAATGAAGGGAAATTTAATATAACTGGCATCTTTATGGTTTTTTTGCCTTCAAACCCCCACATGCCAATTTTGATTCGATTTGCTTGTTTAGTTCTCGAGTTATGAAGTAATTTTTGCCTCATTTGTATGAGAGCCTCCCTTCCTGAGAGAGTAGGGGTCTCAAACAATCATAAGAACCTTCGCCAGCCCCAAAAACCCCTTCATATAAAATTTCACGTTGGTCGGTTCAGAACTTTCCGAGTCTATAAGGATCTGACAAACAGACAGACAGACAGAAATTCATTTTTATGCATATAGAAATCTAGCCTCCAAAACTCCCATATGCTAAAAGTGGTTTGATTTACTTGATTTGTTCTCGAGTTATGCAGAAATTTGCTTTTTATTTGTATGGGAGCCCCCCTCACTTCAAAATGGGGAGGGGCATTGAACTTCCATAGAAACATTTCTTGCCTCCAAAAACCTCAACATGCCAAATTTGGTTTCATTTGCTTCATTGGCTCTCGAGTTATGCTAAAAATTATGTTTCATTTTTATGGAAGTCTCCCCTTTCAGTAGGTGGAGGGGTCTCAAACCACCTTAGAAACATTTGTTTCCTTCAAAAACCTCCATATGCCAAATTTGGTTCCATTTGCTTGATTTGTTCTTGAATTATGCAGAAATTCGTGTTTCATATATATTAGAGACCCCTCTTACAGTGAGCGGACGAGTCTCAAACCACGATAGAAACATTTCTTGCCTTCGAAAAACTCCACACGCCAAGTTTGGTTCCATTAACTTGATAAGTTCTCGAGTTATTCAGAAATTTGTGTTTCATTTGTATGGAACCCCCCCCCCCCCTTGGCCCCTTCCGGATGGCAGAGGAGCCTCAAACCTCTATAGAAACATTTCGCTCCTCCAAAAACCTTTACATGCCAAATTAGGTTCCATATGCTTGATTAGTTCTCGAGTTATGCACAAATGTGTGTTTCATTTGTATGAGAGCCCCCCTCTTACACAGGGCGGAGGGGTGTCGAGTCACCTTAGAAATATTTCTTGCGTTCAAAAATCTCTACTTGCCAAATTTGGTTCCATTTGATTAGTTCTCCTTTTGTTTCATTTATATGGGACCCCCCCTCCCCTACCAGAGAGAGAGGAGGGGTCTCATACTATCGTAGAAACAATCATTGCCTTTAAAATCCCCGCATGCCAAATTTGCTTTATTAGATCTAGAGTTATGAAGAAATTTTAGTTTCATTTGTATGACAGCACCCCTTCTAGGAGAGGGGAGGGGTCTCAAACCACCATAGAAAAAAAAATTGTCTCTAGAAAACCCCACATGCTAAATTTGGTTCCATTTGCTTGATTAGTTCTTGAGATATGCAGAAAATTCTGTTTCATTTGTATGGGAGCCTCCCTTTTTAGAGAGGGGAGGGGTCTCTGACTACCATATAAACATTTATTGTCACCAAAAACTTCCGCATGCTTAATTTGGGTTTCTTTGCTTGATCAGTTCTCGAGTTATGCAGAAATTTGTGCTTCATTTGTATGGGAGCCCCCCTTTCCAGAAAAGGGAGGGGCCTCAAACCATCATAAGAACCTTCTCCGGCCCCAAAACCTTTTCCATACAAAATTTCACGCTGATCGGTTCAGTAGTTTTTGAGCCTATGAGGTTCAGACAGACAGACAGACAGACAGACAGAAATCCATTTTTATATATATAGATGTTTGCAAATGTGTGTTAATTTTGCAAAATAAACATAGATGTGTGTTATTAATTTAACCCTTGGATTGTTAGTTTCTACCATGGTTCTTCTTTCTGTGTTGAAGCATTTCATAGGCAATACATTAATCTCCAAACCACACCGTAGTGTATCAATTTGAACGTAATTTTCTCTTGCATAACCTTAGATTAACTTCTTGTGCATAATATAACACTGAGAGTAGCTCAAGCATCCCCCTTTCTTGACTAAGAAGGGGTTCAAACTTCTATCAGAACATATTGCTTACCCGAGAACTACACATTTTGTGTTTTAAACATATGTCCATTAAGAATCCGGAATAATAAAATCATCTGTATCTCGGTAATGGATTTACGTACATATAAGTTTAATATATCAAAACAAAGGTAATTTTCTGTAATTATTATTATTATTATATATTGTGACATTCATCTGACAACATGGTCTACATGAATAAAACTTAAACTAAACAAACTAAACAAACATATTGGAACTCAGCAATCGTTGTCTAAAACTCTTAGTACTAATACAAAAGTTAAACAAACTGTACACACTGTTAAACGTACAACACATTACACGTAGTGGATCGTTCTGACCATAATCGGTGCGTCTAAAATCTAGTCTAAAGAAATCAGTGCGTCTCAAATTACGGAGAATGACATTAATGTTGAGTTGAGCCAGGATACTCGGAGAATCTATGCAACCGGTTAGAACTTTTTGCACAAATAAAACTCTTTCCAATTCCAAATATCAATACAAATCACTTTTTATCGTTTCTAGTAAAAATTTGCACTTGCTTCCTAATTCCTCCCATCAAACGCTGCACACCTCCGGAGTCAACTTCTTTGGCACATTTGTCCCACATTTTGGTCATCTGAGTCGCGTCCCGAGCCGTTTTTCCAATTTTCTTAAGCTTCCGCTTCATTACTGCCCAAAATCTCTCGACCGGGCCGGAACTGCGGGCAGGTGGGTGGATTAACGTTTATATCGATGAAATCTACGTTATTATCGCGGTACCACTGCGACCACTGAGGACCACCCTAATTTTAATTATCATCAAGAAATGGGCCTTGATGATTCAAACCATATTGTAGAACATTACTTTGCTGTAAAGTTTCAAGTTTAGGCGCTGGGAGCATGTTTCCTCGTAAATTCGTGATCTGGACCATAGTGCACTGGATGACTTCCCGGCTGTAGTGGCAACTCGCCAAATCTGGCCAAAACTTCACGGGACCTTTATGGGCTTTAATGAAAGGTAGTACGTGGTTTTTGAGGTATTCTTCCTTGTACTGCTTCGAGTCCATCTTCTTACTCGTCAAGATCACTTTGGTCTTTGCGCCGCAGCTGCATATCCCTTGCCAAATCATCAGTTTGTTGGCAAATTTGTCCATAAAAGTAAACTTAAACTTGGCAGGAACATCTCCTCGAGCCGTCACCATGTAGAATTTTTGGCCAAGAAGCTGTCCGAAATCCATTTCGACGTAGGTTTCATCGTCGATGAGCATCCTTGGTGCTTCGTCAAAACCTGCTGGTACAATTTCCGAGCTCGAGATTTGGTGACGAAACTTTGCTTCAACGTTCTGTTCGGTTGGTTTGGTGCTCGATAAGAACGATATCCTGCTCGCAAACGAATTCTTCGAACGGTACTGCGAGCATCCGCGTATTTTTGTGCGATTTTATTATCGGATAGTCCAGGGTATGCTTTGACGGTTTTCAACACCCTCTGGTTCAGTTTCCGGTCTTATGTTCCACTACGACGCTTGCCTTGAGGCACTCGATCCACGCTCTTTTGCTTCCTGAAACGATTAAGCACATCATACACGGTTGATGTGACGATTTTCAACGTTCTTTTGCGATTTTTATTGTGGACCACGTTGGATTATCAACATGGGTGTGCAGCATTTTTTCTCTTCTCTCGGCTTCCATCTGGAATAACTTTTGACTCACTGCACGAAACAACGTGAAATTTATACCACATAAAGTGGGCGCTTAGGTTAACACACCGCTGTGGAAGAATTCTTGCAGCGATCATGTTCCGTGCCGCTGCAACACAATAAGTGATTCCGGATTCTAACTGGACAGAACTTCAGTTGCCTGGATAATTCTCATGTTTGATTGAAATATCTGCTTCATTTGTATGAGAGCCCCTTTCATAGAGGGGAGGGGTCCCACATTTGATTCCATTTGCTTGATGAGTTCTCAAATTATACAGAAATTTTTGTTTCATTTGTATTGGAGAACCCCCCTCCCTATTTTAGACAGGGTTCATAAGAACTTTTTCGGCCCTAAAAACTCCTGCTTACAAATTTTCATTACAGTAAGAATTATCCTCATGTTTCGTTTAAATTAATGCTTCATTTGAATAAGACCCGCCCCCATCCTTCAACCTTTACCAGAGAGAAGAGGAGTCTCATACCACCGAAGAAACATTTCTTGCCTCCAGAAAACCCCACATGCTAAATTTGCTTCCATTTACTTGATTAGTTCTCGAGTAATGTAGAGATTTGTGTTTCATTTGTATGGGAGTCCCCTCTTTTAATATGGGTAGGGTTCCCAAATCACCATAGAAACATTCTCCATCACTTGATTAGTTCTCAAGTTATGCAGAATATTGTGTTTCATTTGTATCTGAGCCTCCCTTCCATACGAAGACCATCATAAGAACCTTTTCCAGCCCCAAAACCCCCTGCATACCAATTTTGATAACAGTAGGTATAATTCTCTTGTTTGTTTGATATAAGTGTTTCATTTGTATGAGAGCCCCCCAAAGAAGGGAGGGGTCCCAAACCGCCGAAGAAACATGCCTTTGTTGCCTTCAAAAACCTCCACATGCCAAAGTTGGTTACATTTGCATGATTAGTTCTTGAGTTATGCAGAAATGTTTCATTTGTATAGAAGCCCCCCTCTTCCGGACAGGAAAAGAGTCCCAAAACAATCAGAAGAACCTTTTCCTGCCCAAAAACTCCTGCATGCAAATTTCCATAACAGGAGCGATATGTTCTATTTATTTTGCAATTCAGATTCATTTACATTGTTATCAAAAAGCCCATTACATCATAATTTATTTAGTTTTTCGTAGATCTAGCCAGCTCTCGCACCTTCTTCTTGGTGTTCCTCATGAAGTTTTGCACAGCCGTTACGTCGATGTTTTTGCTAACGTTTACCCAGTCTTTTTTTTAAATTTGATGATGTCATCTGCTCCTCTAGCATTCTTCCACAGTTTTCCATTCATCAAAGCCCAACATTTTTCAATGAGCCTTATTTGCGGACACATTCATCGCCTTTTCCACATATTGGACATTGCTCTCTTAATACCAGTCCAAGGTGGAACGCGCATAGTAGCAGGATGCCAAATCAGGCCAAAACAGTGTCGAACCTTTGTGTTTTCGGATTAGTGGCAGAGTTCGTTTCTGCAGGCATTACTTCCGGAACATTTAGGCGCACATATTTGCGGTAGTGAAAAAAGGTGTCGATTTCATACCGCACTGGCAAATTGTTTGCCAAATCAGCACCTTGTTTCCAAATTTTACCCAAAAAATCTTTTTTTTTAAATTTGGGACATCCCTTCCATGCTTCACAGTGTAAAATTGTGCCCCTGGAAGTGACTTGTAGTCCCATTTGACGTACGTTTTTACTCAAAACGTCGTCGTACAGCTTCCGAACCCGAGTTTTCTCGGAATCCGCCTGAATTTGGCTGCGTTTTGGACATTTTTGTTTCCTCCGGTACGTCTTCAGGGAATTTCGATCATTTGTGCGTTTATTTTTAAGACAGGATGGAAAATCTGCAACCAGACACCTGAAAAACGCAGGGTGTGGGGATTAGGATGCCAACTCCTCGACCCACTAAAAACCCACCTGTGCCTTAAGCCCTGGACCCTCCCCGGAACCACAATTTGGTATTACTTCGTGGAGGAGGCTATTGTGCTTGTTAAGCACCCACTATGTCACTTAGGGCTTTAGTAGTTCGGTGGTCCCTGCCACCTGCCTTTGGTCGTTTCGCCATTTTTGTTGGAGATCGTGGATGGTCTGTGAGGCTGCTACGTATACCGGTCATGGCACATCCTCTGGACCAAATTGTCCGGAGTCGTGTCGTGACAGCTTACGGCAATCATGCTGGACCTCGCGCCGTCTAAGCGAGGACATGCGAAGAACACATTTTCTGCAGTTTTCTCGACTCCCGCGCTCCCGCTGCATCCCTATATTTGTCTAAAAAGCCGTGGGTAGACAATATTTGAGTTAAGTGGAAGTTCACTTCACCGTGTCGCCTACCGACCCACCCGGTTAATTTCAGAATTAGCCGATGGGTCCACCGACCATTGGTGGAGTTGTTCCATTCCCTTTGCCACTTAACCATGGATGCGGCTCTAGTAGTCTTCCGAATACCTCTTGTTCCACGTTGTTCGAAGCACTCTACGTCCTCTTTTATGACCATGCCTATTGGCATCATCCCCACTAGCACGCAGACCGCGTTGCGTGATACCGTTCGGTATGCACTAACCAGTCTTAGGCACATAAGCCTGTGTGTACTCTCTAGCTTACTAACGTAGTTCATGGTACTCAAGGCGGTAATCCATGCCGGCCCGCCGTACCTAAGTATGAACAGGGTGACACTGGCCAAGAGTTTATGCTTACTCCCTTGCACCACCGAGCTATTCGACATCATGCGGGATAATGCCGATATAGCCATAGAGGCTTTCTTGCAGGCGTAATCGACGTGACTGACAAAGGACAGCTTATCATCGATCATGACCCCAAGATACCTCCAGCAGCAGTACCTCGTCGAACATCGTGTTCCATAACACCGGACCCTGGATCGAACCTTGTGGGACGCCTGCGGTGATGCCTCTGTATTGTATGTAAAGGGCGAACACGAAATTATTGCGACACCGAAAATGTCATGCCAATTTTCTTATAATGTTTATAATCAAACCAAAATTTTAGGGTAGTTTTAAACATATGTTTACTTCAAAAATCAAAAGAAAAGTTAATCGATGGAGCCTTGAGTTTAAAATTGAACGCATTTTTGCTGGATTTCCTCCATCAAAGTCTTTACAGTGTCATCCCGTACCAGTTTCTCAGTTTTTTTTTCCATTTTCTTAACATGTCCTTCTCGTCTTTGACTGTCTTCTTGCTCTTCCGAAGTTTCCGCTTCATCATTGCCCAGTACTGCTCCACCGGGCGCAGCTCCGGACAGTTTGGCGGATTCATGTCCTTTGGAACAAAATGGACAGAATTGGTCTCATACCACTCCAGGACACTTTTAGAATAGTGGCATGATGCCAAATCTGGCCAAAATAGCGGAACTTCGTCGTGCTGCTGCAAGAACGGCAAAAAGCGCTTCTCGAGGCACTCAGATTTGTAGATCTCGCCATTTACTGTGCCCTTTGTCACGAAAGGCTCACTCCTCAGTCCGCATAAGCAGATGACCTGCCAAATGAGATATTTGGAGGCGAACTTCGACATTTTCTTCTTCTTAAATTTGTCGTCCACATAGAACTTGCTCTTGCCGGTGAAAAACTCCAACCCCGGAATTTGCTTAAAATTTGTTTTTTTATACGTTTCGTCGTCCATCACACAGCAGCCATATTTTGTCAGCATCTTCTCGTAGAGCTTCCGTGCCCGAGTTTTAGCCGTCGATTGTTGCCGCTCATCGCGGTTTGGGAAGTTCTGTACCTTGTATGTATGTAGTACAGCTCTCTTCTTTGCATTCTGGACGTAGCTCTGCGACATGCCGATCTTTATAGCCAAATCACGGCTTGAGACGTTGGGATTTGCTTTAATCATCCGCTTCACCTTTCCCTCCGTCTTTTTGTTCTCCGGTCCCGGTTTTCTTCCAGCTCCTTTGCCGTGGTCCAACGTCAACCGCTTCTGAAACCGCTTCAACACTCTGGAGACGGTTGAATGGTGAATGTTCAACATTTTTCCCAACTGCCGGTGCGACAGGTCAGGAAACTCCAGGTGTTTGGAAAGAATTTGTTCTCTCGACTCGCGTTGGTTCACCTCCATTTTCGTTGAATCGAAAAACACGACTTCGAGTTTGACAGCATGTAAACAATACACATCAATGAGAAAGTGTGCAAAATTTGGTTGATTTTTACCCAATGGTAAAAAAGTTATGCCCTGTTGAATGTGTCGCAATAATTTCGTGTTCGCCCTTTATTGTACCAGTACGTGATTCTGGAAGTAACTTCCAAGAATCTTGTACAGGTACTTACGCGTTTGACCATTCCAATCGTCTTTCCACACTTTTTTGCGCAATGTCTGATGGATACCTAAATTTTTCTATCAAAACAGATACTAACAGCTTCTTCTTTTGCTAATTTTTTTAGCGACAGTCCCTTTTCAGTTCAGTACTTGGTCACACTCGATTTTCGCTTTTCTTCCGTAAGGCCTTGCATTGTTCCGCTTGAAGTGAAACATTAACTTTTCATGAAGGTTTTCGTTTGTTAACAAGGCAAGCAACACATTGACACTAAACAGCTGTCTTAATAAGTCATAGTCTTTTTTATACAGAACCTCAAAGGTGTACTAATAATTAACGATGAAGTCCTTACCTAGCTAAGTCCTTAGTTAATAATTGAGAGCAGATACACTATATTCAGTGAAGCCGAGAAAAAGTTTGGCTTCTTACTTTTGGTGATACCGTGTGATTACCAACTAACTCATCCATCCAAATATTATCTTACCTGTTGGCTATCATACAGAGAATGATTGGATAGGGGTTTATTGCAATTTCTCAGCAACTTCAATTTCAAATCTCACATTGGGATATTATGTAACATAAATATTTTGTTTTGTTGATTCAACATCCATGCATCCTGATGTCAAATATTTGAATTAGGAATACGCCGCCTATTGCCCTGCACGTAATAAATCTCCATGAACCTGTCCCATCAAAAGCATTCTAGCGACAATTCCATGTGGAAATGAAGAAGTCATATTTCCCGGAAGAGACAGATCCATTTATTTATGCTTCGAAAACATGCAAAGCTAAGATCCATGCCCAGTCCACATTTTCTGGACAAGATAAACAAAGCAAGACATCAACATTCATGTGGGACAGGCAAACAAGAATGAGAATGAATATTCTGAGTAAGTATCAAAGGACACAAATAATGCACGGCACAATGGAAGATAGATACAAAGGCTCCGGCTAACTCTCCTTCAGACTGGAGCTCAACCTGCATTGTTATGCTGGGCTTGGCAAGAAGCACGTAGAGTGTATTCAATCCTTTGACCACTCTTCGCTAGCAGTGGAATATGAAGTTGAACTCACCACATCTCGTAAGATCTGTTTTTGACCGCTATTTCAACATTTATGTCATGTGTGGTTAGCCCCTGTACGAGAAACACCACTGAGTGAATGGTGACCGTCAACGAGAAAGATGCAATTTAACTTTTCACAGAATATAAGCATAACATTCGGGGCTTTTGATCATATTTTTCCCTAAACTAAATCAGCCGCTCCAGGAAGGAAAACATATTTACAGAGCCTTTGGCTTGAGCCTTCAGGCTCATTGATTTATGACTCTATATGACCGGAAACATATAACGGGAAGGTGGAGGAGGAACACACATATGTCTGTTGAAGCTCAGACACGGTTCATTGCTATGCCGAGACGGGACCGAACCAATCTGGCATCCAACGTTCTGGGCTGAGGGGGGAGATGTTGTTCCGTGCAATAAAGTCAATAAATCACGTTCGGAATCTCATCAGAAGATAAGATGGAGTCGTTTCACTCTCACCAGCTGGGGTGTGATATGCTCGTTGTACGCCTGGGACAGGAAAAGTGATAATGGAACAAGCTTACAAACAGATAGATTGTGTTTCATCTTACGTGATTACCCGCCGTCAATTATAAGTTAAAGGGTGAAAACTCGGAATGGTTCTGTCGTTCAATTCGTGACTGATGTCAATAATTTACGGTAGCCTTTATCACAAACAGTGCTTCAAAAATATTTTAATGATTAGATTGTGAATCGAAAATGCCTTTTTGGAAATGAAAAGAACGAATGGGTCGAACAATTTCCGAAAGAATGAGCCATGAAACAGTTAAAGCAGAGCACAACTTTAATATGATCGATAGTAATCCTTAAAGAAGCAATCAAAATAACCGGGAATTAATTTTAATCATGCAAATAAGAGTTTGAAAAAACAAAGCCGTTGAATTCAAGACAAGAGGACCGATTCATGGTAGGATTTAGAGAAGTTGCGGAAGAAAGCATTGTTTCAGAAATCTGCTCATTTTCATTAAATGAAATCTCTGCCGCTCTCTAACGTTGGCCGCTGTTGCGATCTAAGCAAAGCCTAACACAAAACATGGGCCTTGGCACCACCCTCTTTCGTTTAATTACGTTCATCGTTGAAGGTCGTTCGAGTGAAGTGCGAGATGATTTTTCTCGATATGCTTTTGATTCCATAAATGGAAATCCAGCCAGTTTTTTCCAAAACAGTTATGCGGATAAAAAGTTTAATTTCCTGACACCCGTTATGCTTTGTGGAGAAACCGTCCCTGCAATACACTATGGGGAAAGTGGTGGCCAAAAATCGAAAAATTGACTTGCTTATGAATGGCGTGTCTTGTATACCATTTGATAGCCAGCCTAGTTCAAACCTAGATTCCCCAAAATTTCAGCCCTCTGTGATGAAAACTCATTGCGCCACAGACATCAGACTTAGGAAAATTGTGAAAATTGTAGAAAAAATGCATTTCAAACTTTGGCACAAGGTCGAAAAAATGGATATTTTTATTTATTTATTTTTTGTTAACTACAATTATCGATTATGCGAGCAGAAACCAAAAAAATCGTACAAATTAAACACTGCTTGAAAGGTGGAAGTGTTAAATGTCAAATTTAGTATTAAAAATGTTACATACTTAATTATTATTTTTGTTAAAAAGGGTAAAAACAGACCGAAAATTATCATTCCATATAGAAACTGTATCTACATAACTGGATTATTATCTACCTACTACCTTTATACCTACTGCATAATGCCTACCTACTAGCTACTATCTACCTACTACATAATACCTACTTGCATTTAAAAGACGAAGACAATATTTTCAAATCATGAGTTGGTTTTCGGCTTTAACGCTAACAACGTGTACCTATATTGGTTATTTAATCGGAAAATAATTGTTTGTATCTAGGTATAAATCTAGGTAATAGAATGCGAAAAAATGTATCACTTGAATATCCAGATGTTGTAAAATCACTTTTAGTATTCGAAGATCTTGACAGCTCTGAAAATTTAAACACTGAAAGCAATGTACTTGACAATTAATGGATGATGTTGAACAACTGGATGATGATTTTGCTCTTGATGAAAATGTAGAAAATGAGTAGAATTGATTGTGAATTTGATTTAGTTTTAAGAGAAAGTCAATAAATAAAATTTATTATGACAATTTATCAATCAAAATCATGTTTAATTTTGTAGTGTATTCATCCCTGCAGTGTATAAAATGGAGACAAATCATCAACTTAGTTAAAGATGGTGATATGCGTTCAGTAAAAATAATGAAACATATAAAAAAGTATCTTTTCGACTAGTTTGAATGATTTATTTGTACGGTAAGAAATATTTCAAGGGGGGGGCGATAAGTTTTTGGGGGGGGGAGTGGGGGAGAGGAGTTTTGATATACAAATAATTCTTCACCAAAATACCTGATCGATAAAATAATACTCTCACACAAAATATTTAAAAAAAAATGGTGGGGGGTCAGATCTTGACAATAAGGGGGGGGGCTTTCACCTTCACCTCTCCTATTTAATATTATGCACAGCAACCTTATTGTAGTTTTGATTTGCATTTGAACTGCCCCTAAAATTAAAAACAAACGTTCAAGTTTTATTGTTCAGGAATACGTATCTCATTACTGGGTTAAATACTAGTTACACCTTCCGGATGCGATGGAAATACACAAATATGACTAATTTTATTCTAAACTTACTAGAATACTATCAAAAAATGCGGAAAAACCAAAAAAAAATTTTTGGCACACCACTTTGTATGGAGCCGCCCCATAGTG
>JASCZW010014666.1:0-22342 GCA_034211315.2 Aedes japonicus
ATTGTTTATTGTTTATGGTTTATTGTTCATTGTTTATTGTTTATTGTTTATCGTTTATTGTTTATTGTTTATTGTTTATTGTTTATTGTTTATTGTTTATTGTTTATTGTTTATTGTTTATTGTTTATTGTTTATTGTTTATTGTTTATTGTTTATTGTTTATTGTTTATTGTTTATTGTTTATTGTTTATTGTTTATTTGTTTATTGTTTATTGTTTATGGTTTATTGTTCATTGTTTATTGTTTCATTGGTTTATCGTCTATTGTTTATTGTTTATCGTTTATCGTTTATTGTTTATTGTTTATTGTTTATTGTTTATTGTTTATTGTTTATCGTTTATTGTTTATTGCTTATTGTTTATTGTTTATTGTTTATTGTTTATTGTTTAATGTTTATTGTTTATTGTTTATTGTTTATTGTTTATTGTTTATTGTTTATTGTTTATTGTTTATTGTTTATTGTTTATTGTTTATTGTTTATTGTTTATTGTTTATTGTTTATTGTTTATTGTTTAATGTTTATTGTTTATTGTTTATTGTTTATTGTTTATTGTTTATTGTTTATTGTTTATTGTTTATTGTTTATTGTTTATTGTTTATTGTTTATTGTGTATCCTCTTGTATCCTCTGTGCAGGTACAAATCTCACGCGCTGACGTTACATTAGTGCGAAATGCCATCTCTGATCAATAGTTACTCATAAAATCAGCGTATTTTGTAAATTTAACTATCATTACCAAAAATATTCTCACCAAATCTTTCTTTTCTGTTTGACGAAAATGAGTCAAAAACGACTCAAAACTGAGTTAAAATGTCTGGCCATGTGTATCGCTTCTTCCGTGTGTATTCTTGTTCATCTCTTCTTCCACTTCTCTATTTCCGTTTCTCTTTCCGCATCTCCGCTATTGTGTTTCTGATGTTTTTGCTTCTCTTCTGAATGCTTGCCTTCTGGTTCTCGTCTTCCGCTTCTTTTCATCCACTTCACTTTATCCACTCTTTACTTTCACTATTTTTCTTCAGCTTCTTTTTTTTCACTCCTCGTTTTTTTTGCTTCTCTTATTCCGCTAATGTTTTGCTGATTCTCATTTTCCGATTCACTTCTACTTCTTCAATTCTTCTGCTCTTTTTCTTTCGCTTATCTTCTTCTGTTTCTCTTCTTACACTTCACTCATCCACTTTCGTTTCTCTTCTTCCGTTTCTCTTCTTTCGATACTCTTCTTCAACCATTCTTCTTCCTTTTATCTTCATCTGCTTCTCTAATACCACTTGTTTTCTTCCGCTTCTCTTCTTCCGTTTTTTCTTGAACTTCTCTTAATTTGCTTAAACAATGACGTTCTTTAGTGATCGTCAGTCGTTGCGAATCAAAACAAACCCAAAAAAAGGAGAGAGTTCCTCTCCCATGTGCGCATCAGTAAACAGAGTGCACACAATAGATCGCTAAGAATAAACTATACAAGCCACAGTGGTACATGAGCGTCTTTCCATGCGTCAATTTTTGCCTGTTGAAGTGGCGGACTTGTTCCGTCGCTACAACCTACCCCGCAGTGGGATGTTAGGCAAAGATTGAGTCCATGGTTCGAGTACCATTGGATACATGCCCTTTCGCTCAATTTTCAAAAACATCTGTTAATTTTCCTACCTGCCGCACTCTGACGGAACTTTCAACACTTTCTCTTCACATCTTTCATTCTAGCCAAAAACATTGTTGTTCACTCTTGGTGCCTCATGGTGATGAGCGAAAATCTCCTTCTAAATCAATGACGTTCTGTTTTTTTTTTGTTAATTTTCACTGCATTTTCATCTCTTTTCCAACCATCCAATTTTTGCTTTAACTACTTCAGTTTCCTCATAACATCCTTTATCCTTCTTTGCATTCGCTGCTTCACATTTATTTAGGTTCATGTGATATTTTTCGCATCGCTTTTAATCATCATCTTGCTCCACTTCAGTTTCCTCATAGTATCCTTTATCCTTATTTCCATTCGCTCCCTCACATGTATTCAGGTTTTTGTGTTTTTTTTTCTGCTTCGCTTTTAATAGATCCTTTAAGTCATTTTTTCTTTTTCCTCTTCATCTTTTGTTTCATTAGCTTCCATTTCGTCATCGTCTTTTTGTGTTACTTTTTGCGTCCCTTCATCTGCATCCTCTTTATAATCTTCTCCGATTCACTTTCACTACCTCTTCTTTGTCTTTGGCATTGTCGCCCTCGTTTCTTCGACCTTCTCAATTCCATTGCATTTCCTTTATTCACTTTTTTCTTCTTCATTCTTGAAGTATTTTTTCTTCCCACTCTCTTTGCAAACGTATGAATTCACTGTTTTCACCACCAGTTTTCATTTATTTATTCTCTTCATCTTCTTTTTATTCATTGCTTTCATTTCTACCACTCCATTTGATTTGCCTATATTCTCCGCATTTTAATACATCTTCTAAAACACCTCCGATATTTTCTGTTACTTCTTTCTCTCAATTGCTTCTCACTTTTCTGCTCTTTCTTCTCCTCACAAGTTTCGAAACGCATTGGAAAATTGCTACTCGTTGTCATCTTTGTTACATTACGCAGCAGGCTGGTTGGTCAGATCGATTTCGCATTTCGTTCTAGCTGCTTGGTACTTTCTGCATTGCAAGGTTATGTGGCGAACGTCCAAGATCGACCTTTAACTATCGTATACCGGTGGAGTTGATTTATGCCGGAGTGCTGGAGTGAAATTTGTGCGTAAGCCTTGTTTTGCAAATGGCTGGCCAGAAGAATTTTCGTGATCGGAGACTGACAATATTAGTAATTCATTTGATGTACCTATACTAAAGGCCGATTTGATCGCAAAGGCCTCTGCTGAATAAACACTACAAACCCAGAAACAACGGCTGAAGATTCTGGTCAAAGATATCTTCCCGGTGAGGCGGAAGGTTGTGGTCGTTATGGACAACGAGATGTACTGGACTGGCAAGGCAAATGCCACTACACCTTCCTGACAAAAGTAATTAGCAGGGATGTAAAGTACACTCAGTAGCAAAAAAAAAGCCGCGCAAAATTTTTTTTTCCAAAAAACGCGTTGTTCAACCTTCTGTAACTTTGTTAATTATCAATATATTTGGCTGAAATTTTGACAACGTTATGACTAATGTATTCGTTGAGCCGCACTTCAAAGATATAACCAATCGCTTTTTGTTTCAGTGCAAGAAATCTTATTACCTATGCATGTGGTAGAGAGCTGCTCAACCATATTTACAAACTATTTGCGACAGCTTCTACCTTTGTAAGTAGGTGGCAGGTTCTATTTAACTTGAAGTGCTTAATATCTCTTAAAAGTGTATACTGCACCTACATAGATCATTGCACGATGGCGTCATCAATGCAGTTTTGACAGTTCAGGGAGCTTGTTTTCGTGGACTTAGAATAATTTCGGTATGATCGTTTTGAGATTTTGTGCTCTAAATTTATTACGATTGAAGTAAAACAGCCGGAAAACAGACAGCAGTGCTTATCTTTACATAATTTCCTGAATCTAATCATAGAGAATCGGAAAAAGGGAATGAAAAATTTAGTTAGAGAAGTTCAAATTCTAACACCTTGTAAACAAGCTCTCTGAACTGTCAAAAAAGTGAGGTTAATACATTCCGTGCAATTATCTGTTGAAGTAAGTCTTCTTTTTGTTATTTTTGCAATACATTTCATTGATTTTGATTTATGGGTTATGGGAATAGCAAAACGTTTGGACGATATCCACAAGGGCCATGAATTCGTCCACTTACTGCGAGTTCCTGCAAGATGTTTTGATTCCGTATTTGGAGGCTTATCTGGATGATTCGGCTGTTTTCCAGGAGGACAATGTATCAATCCATGTATCACACCAATCAAATGCATGGTTTGAGTCAAAGGAAATCAAAGTTCTTGAAAGGCCAGCTTGTAGTCCAGATGGTAAGCCTATCGAGAACCTTCGGGGAATAATGGCAATAAAGGTTTACGCAAAGGGACGTCGGTTCAACACCGTGTTGTTCTGCTTTGTTTGATTCTCTGCTCTTCTGATTCATTTAACAGTAAATAATATCGAAGGAAAAAAGTTCTAGTGTTAAGGGAAATGTTGTTAGATAGCAAAATATCCAAAACAAATTGAGTTTTTTTATAGCTTATCATGCTCCAAATCATAAGCGCATTTGATTTTCCGATAAATGAGAGCCGAAAATAGATGCGCCTCGTAGATTATGCGAGTTTACATCAACAAAAGCAAAATTGAAATAAATATATTCGATAAATTAATCATGAATTTCCTGAAAATTTATGGAATTCAATAAGGTTATCAAAAATAACGCCAAAATCGGTCTCTGATCTACAGTTCATTTGTATTACATTTAAAATTTGGAATTTGTTTTTTCCACTTTTCAATTATTTCACGTATTTCAATATGGCGATTGGAATAAATCACAGTTTTGCCAAAAAGCCAGATTATCTTCGCAATGGCTACTATAAAACTATTTCGTCATTAAGTGACTTTTCTCAATGCCCATTTGCCGTTTAATGCATTTACTGGGGGCAAAATGGTTTTAATATGGTGTTTCAACTGGCCATAATAAGATAATTTGAATGAGTCCTAAAACGGCATTTCAAAACAGCATTTTACGAGCGCATAAAGTCAAAATAAAACCTTTGATAGGACTAAAAGGAACTTTAGAAGACTAAGTTTTAAGATCGTTGTAAAGAAGCTGTGTAGGTTCTCATAAACCTGACTAAAACTTAAAACCTATGGGCACCTCTTACTGCCATAATAAAACCAAATTGATTTCTATTGGCTTTCATAAAACTTAAAACTTAATAAAGCTGCTTGGTTTTTGCAATGTTACTTGGATGGTTATTAAAGCTTGATCTAGTCTAACACATAGGAGAGCCCATTGCTGTCGGACTTAGTTTCCGTGCTACAATGGGTGGTAGTACATATTATACATCATACATTACAGCTTTTTTTTTCAAAACATAATTCATGTTGTTTTCGTCCCAGTCAACGAAACCTAAGGAATTTTACTGTCACAAACCAGTTTCCAAAAAACGGGCACACTGTGCGGCTTACATCTTCCAATTGTTCTACATTCACTCAGCCGACTACAGTCCATTGACCATAACTGCCAAACGATCATTCAATTATGTCTAACCGAATTAAATTACAAACCCATTTCCGTAACTAACGATCGATAGCATCGTGCGAATCCCACAATGTAGGTACTGAGATCATCGTGCCGCTCTTCAGCAAACGCGAGCTGCGAACGTAATCACTTGAGAAGTGCCAAGATTAAAGCTGCTGCTCGGGCTGAGAAGCTGCCGAAACAGACGAAAGACGAAAAAAATAAACCAGCTGATCATCTGCCCAAATCAGCCGTGAAGAAGAGGAAAATTATGCTCAACCAAACAGCAAACTTCTCACTCTCACGTGGCTCGTAGATCGCGCGCGTCTCCCACAGGTGGGTCGGTTGGTTTGGTTCGGATGGTAGGCACATATCTCCTTGGGACCAATGCTTCGTGCTTGATTCGGTTTCACTCTCGTTCGCCAAGAGCCCGGAGAAGGGGTCTCATCTAGAAGTGAGCAGCAGCAGCAGAAAAAAAACATCTCCCCCAGCCCCCGCGCCGACACTGGCAGCAGGCTTACCGTGTGTGTGGGACCTGCCCGTCTGTCGACGCTTCTTCTCACCCCGATTCTGGGCTACCCAGGGGGGTCGCGACAGATCTTCGGGCTCCGGGCTCGAGAGTCTCTAAACAAACGAAAAATTGCAGTTTTGTTTAGTTTTCGGTATAAAAGTGACGATTACTCCGATTTGAATATCATTCAGTTAAGTACATCGGTTCGGTTCATTAGTTTTTAAGAAACAGAACATTCATACGTTCCTCGCTGCGAGGATTACACGTTCAGCAAACCGTTCGAAGCGAAGCGTTCTTGGTAGCGGTGTTGTGAAAGAACAGCCTACTGCCAGAGACCAGCAGCCGTCGATTCCCCGAGGAGTGACCATCAAAGTAAGCCATCCATCGATCTAAGGACTTCTCGAGTGGGGCAAGTTTTTGTGCGAGACAAGTGAGAAGTTTCCAGTGGGAAAAAAAACTGTTCCAGGCGGGATTTCACCCGTGCAAAGCAAGTGATTTATCCGACGAAAAATGGAAAATTAAATTTGTGCTTTAATGGGATGAACGATTTTTTTTTTGTTTGATGCTGTGCAAACGGGAAAACTTTTGCGTATACATCGTTGGCTCAGTGCACCAGGAACGATTTGAGTGTGTGTGCGAGTGGGTGGTTGTGTGAAAAAGGATGATAAAATTACAGTTTGAAAGTGAAGCTCTGTGTGTGAAGCTCCAGTGACTGTGATTGAAAAAAGTTTCCATCCCATGAAAAGGAAACTGAACTTTTATGTATGCCAATTAGCTGGCGGTTGTAGGGTCGAGTGCACTGAGCTGAAGCTGATTCTTCCGTTTGCGCTGCAAGGACTTGGGTTTTTTGTGATATTGTTGTTGTTTTTTGTGTACGTTGTTTTAAGCTTTGAGCGTTTTGTGATGGGAACTGGGCATTGTGCATTGTAAAATTGGACCGGTTCTAGATGGCATTTCGAAAGAACTAATGCACAAATCCAGATAGAAAAAAGAAGACACCGAGAGGTGATAAATCTGACAACTCCCGTGTTAAAGTATAGGACGAACATTTTAAAATGCTTCTAAATCATTCAAATGAAATTCTAATTAAAAGCGTTTTGTAGTATGATGCAAGAGCATTATTCAAAACTCCAAAACCACCCAAGAAAAACGTTTTTGGTCAAATTAAAATAGAATAAATATAATGCCCCTATTTTGCAATTTTGGGTTTTTCTTCCATCGAACAACAAACTGCTTTTAATTAAAATTTCATTTGGATTTATTAAAAGCATTTTAAAATGTTCGTCCTATACTTTAACATGGAAGCTGTCAGATTTATAACAACTCGGTGTCTTCTTCTTTTTTCAATCTTTTTCTGTGGTTGTAGTTTTATGGCTGGACACACTGATAAAAAGAAACATTGATTTTTCTGCGTTATCTCATGCACATAAAGGGAATGCTGGATTTGGCCGAAAATAATGGGATATTTCATGTAAATTTAAGCCAGATAACGCCTGAATCTTGTCTGTTATATAAAAGATTGGAAACATTGTTGCATGGCGCATGAAAGATTGCAAACAATTTCATTGTTTAGGCCTCCCTTGACTTAGAATTCAACGAGGGGAAATTTTACACGCTTGTTAAAATTAGTTATTTTTTTCTGTGTACACGGATAAAAATTCAATCATTGTTTCTATGTTTCCCACATATTAATTTTTGATAAATGATTTGCAAATGATATCTTCTGATAGCCATGCAAACTTGCTATGTGTACAAATAAAAACAGTTTGTAAGCTCACATTATTTATAAATGGTACATAATCTTCATTTGTGCACGGAAACAGATCCGTTTCTCTTTTCATGAATAAAAATTAATGAAACAAACTCTCATCTTATTTTAAGAATTCATAACACTTAGGCTGTGTACCAATTTGCGGATTTATTTTAATTTTCACTTAAACTTGACAGATGGATAATAACCGATTAAGTCTGTTACTCGAGCTGATAGACGGCAACTCAATTTTGACAGACACCTGATCGAAAGTTTTTGATAAATAAAAAAAGGGATTTAAATCGATTCATCGATTATTTTCCATCTATCAATTTTAAGTAACATTAAAACTAATTAACGAATTGGTACACAGGAAGTCTTCTTTTTCCTCTGATCTAAAGTTGTGTAATCAGCTTCATTAGTCAAGATTCATTGCAAGAATAATTATAACGTAGGAGGTATGTCCACCAAGTATTATCACTGCTTTTCACATCCACACTAGGTTTGAATCCTGACGGCGGATTTATTTTTTTGTTCATATTTAGAGTCGATAAAGTAGATTTTCCAGATTTTGAACAAACTTTCCAGTATCAGGAATTCAGCTCATGGGTTCATGGTGTATATTCATAACACGAAAACACAACATATTCATGAGATCATGACCTGTTTTTCTCGCTTAGGAAAACACATTTTTTCCGTGTGTTCCTGGGTGTTTTCCAATAAAATTGGGTCGATTTTTATCCATGTTGTTTCACATAATCAATTTTCAATTAAGCCTTTATCCAGAGCGAGTTGTTAAAGTTAACAGATTATGGTGAAGGCACTAAAGGGTGTACGGAATCAAATGTTGACACACAACAAATATTCGGCAAAATTCGCCCGTTCTACAAATCATCTTCAAATTTTCAGGGAGTAAAATAAAACATGTTAGGAATATTTTCCCATGACTGTTTTATTCAATTTCAATTCAATATCCCAATGCACGAACCTTCTTCTTTACACTATTCATAAGGTCCTGTACAACATTTGTACCAACTATTTTTTGCGTGGCTATTCATTTTTTCTTCATACCTACTTCCGAATTTCAATCCTTAGGATGCTTCCAAAGTGCCTGCTACATAATGGCCCAGTACTTTTCAATTGGCTGCAGTGCCGGTGCGTTCGAGGGGTTGAGATGCTTCCGCATGAAATTGGCCTACTTAGCCTTGTACCACTCCAAAACCTCTTTCTAGTAATGGCACGAGGCTAAATCCGGTCAGAAAATCGTGGACCATCGTGTGACCTCAAGAGAGGAAGTAGACGCTTTTGGAGGCATTCCTTAAGTTACACCTGCCCATTGGCCGTTTCAGTTGTCACGGATGGGGTGCTCCGTTTTCCACGCAAGCAAATTGCTTGCCAAATCATATATTTTTTGGCAAACTTTGACATCTTCGGCTTTCTAACGTCCTCAGGGACATCGAGTTTATGATGAACGGTGAAAAACTGGAGCCCCGGAAGCTGCCGGAAGTCTGCTTTTACAAACGCCTCATCATCCATAACGAGGCAATGTGGTTTCGTCAACATCTGGGTGTAGAGCTTCCGTGTTTTACCTACCGTATTTTGCCCCCGTTGAACTACCCGTTAGAGATCCTTTACACTATACGGAGATCCATTTTTGCCACATTTTTCTTTCCGATCGATGGTCAAACGTTCGTGGTACCCGAGACACCGTAAAATGTACAATTCCCTTCTTCCTGCTGATGGCACGATGAGAAAGCGCCGCTGCTGTTCTTCCGACTCCATCTCCACAACGATTGCACATCTTCTAGTGAAACTTACACAGCGTAAACAAATACACATTGAACTAATTCCACCCAAAATTTCAATAGAAAATACCCAACGGGTAAAGCCATTAAAAGTGATGCAATTTGATTCCGTACAACCTTTACATTGTGATGGTAGCTCATAAAGTCAAATGGTAGTGTAATGAACTGTTCGATTGATATCATATAAAGCAACTTACAATAATAAATTTAAAAGACAACTTGAATTGGATTACATCAAATTTTATTCAAGTAATTAACATTTACTGCATAGCCAAGGGGTAGGCCATTCTGGTTATCTGATCAGATCTCTTCATGTTTCATTATAACCTTTAAAAAATATCAAATGCTTTGACATCTCTTATGACAGTTTGACACAAGTGACCGTTTTATAGCAGTGTTTCGAAATAACAACATGTTTGCTTTGTTCATTTTTATTATTGCTCATATTACGCCTAATGCATAGTAGGCGAGAATAGTACAAAATGTATTGGTGGGATAGAATGAGCCACTCATTAAATTTGCTCAAAACTTCAAAACTATAGCTTTAATGGAATGATACTTTACTATTTTTTGCATAAAACAACATTAATCATAATTTTGTAGCACAATAACGCACTTAATACACCAAAATATGATTAAAATTGAGGAACTTGTCATGACTGTACCTCTCATGAAAATAATAGAGTTATTAAAATAAGCGTTTACCATGCGTTGTTATCCATGGTTTATAATAAATTTACTTCACGTGTATTGCATACAACAAAAATTCAAGATAGTATAAAAACTTCACTATAATTCCACGGATTTTCAGAATATTTAGGCAAAACTATGCAAAACTAAAATTAGGAAAGAACGCATTATGTCGTTGTAAACGTCTGCACGCTTAGAAAAAAGTACCCAGTGGAGAAGTTAAGCGTAGGAAGCCAACGTTGAGTATAATTATGTTGGGTAAAAATAACTTACTCTTGGTAAAATTCTACTTAAAAGTAAGTAAGGTCTGTACCCGCAATAATCCGGACACCTCAAAACATGAATAAAACAAAAATTTCGCATTATATTTCCGTCGTAGTTGTTTATTTCAGATTCATGGGATGTGTTTAACAATTCGTGAAGACAAACCATAGTTATTCGGTATTTGCATAAACTTTTCGAACTTTGCGCCTAACTCCGTCCATTAGGGTTTGGACAGACTCTTCAGAAATCGTAGAAGCCGTCTGTGTCCAAATTTGCTGGAAGTGTTTGATGTCTTTGATTCCTTGCTTCTTTCCAGAAAACTTCCGCTTCATCAGAGCCCAATACCTCTCGATTGGTCGTAGCTCTGGACAATATTGCGAGCTTGAGGTTTTTAGTACAATGTTCACTTGATTTTTTTGGTACCACTCCATCACAGTTTAAGCATAGTGGCATGATGCCAAATCGGGCCAGACCAAAGGTTTTTCTTTGTGACTTTTGACGAAGGGTAGCAATCGCTTCTGCAGACACTCTTTCTGATAGATCTCCTTGTTGATTGTGCCTGTAGTGACGAAAGATTTACTCTTTTTGCCACACAAGGTATTTTTTGGGAAATTTCGATGCCTTCTTCGTTCTGAAATGCTCAGCTGTAACATTTCTGGCCATAGCAGAATAAAAAGCCAGCCCTCGAAGCTGCTTGAAATCCTTCAGGGCATAAGTTTCACTGTCCATAACAACGCAGGAAAACTGCGTCAAATATTCGCAGTACAACCGTCGAGCCCATGATTTTGCTGCCAAGTTCTGTCTGTCGTTACGATTTGGAACAGTTTTTACTTTATTCGACTTAAGTCCCAAACGTTGTTTTGATTTTGGACAAAACCAGGCGACATCCCTATTTTACGAGCCACAGCTCGAATGGAGAGATTTGGGTTTTTCGTTAATATCCTTTTCACCTTTCGGTCCATGACAGGATCAGCACATCCAATGTTTTTGTCACTTCTCGGTTTCTTCTCCACCGCCAAACGTTCCGAAAATGACTTGAGCACATCGTGAACAATGGATTTAGGCAAATTCAATGTTTTTGCCAGGTCCCGTATTGACAAGTCAGGATTTGCCGTACGCCCGTACGAAGTTCGCTCGCGCACTTATTTTTCTTTCGCCGCCATCTTGAATACTAAACATGAAATGTAAACATCAATCATAGTCTTTTTCATCATAGACTCTCAGCTATACCACAGTGATTTTTCATTCCTACGTGCAATGTTTCAAAAGTTACAATGATTTGAAGGTGTCCGGATTAATGTGGATATAGATTTTAAAAGTACCGATAATCGCCCAAAACTGCACATACCTCAATTATGCGTAAACATTGGGAGATTGTTTACTGCAATCTCTACTAAAATTGACTTTTGATGTCAGCGGTTCTCTTAGGTATTGCTTAAAACAAGTTTTCTGTTTTCACTTATATGTCAGGTAAATTACAATTGTCGCTGTGCGGATCTCGGCAAAAGATTCGAACAGCAAAGTGAAGCTTCAATTGAGTTAGTACCAGCTTGATAATGTCCTTCCACGTCTTCTAGACACTTCTTTGGCGTACATTTTCACAAATTTTCAACGAATGAATTCGGATGTTATTATTATGATTTCAGTTGAAAACCGAATTTATCGACTAGCGACAATCGATTTTACTCTCGTTCTGTACGTTATACCTAATGTCGGAAGTAGTGCGCTGTACGGCGCATCTGATGCGCCATAGAGCGCACTACTTCCGACATTAGGTATAACGTACAGAATGAGAGTAAAATCGATTGTCGCTAGTCTATAAATTCGGTTTTCAACTGAAACCATAATAAACAGCACCTGAAAATTAACATAAGCAAAAACACTGTCAACAGCACTAAGTCAATAGTCACAAAAAATAAACGCTATATTAAAGTTTGAACATTTTCGCATTTTTTTCCTGCCGCACCCTGTATGTCATAGAACTTGCGCGTAAAATGACTGTGAAATGTGTAATTCTGCATTGCAATCACAAGTTTACTGATGTTTACTCAATACTTTCCTCTTAGAATGGCAAAGTGCTGGTCTTCTTAAGAGAGGTTATGTTCCTCGTCAAAGGTCCTTTTGAGATTCAAAAGAGTCCTTGGCGTAGTGAGTATAGTTGCGTGTATCTGCAGCATGATCCTTGCTTATTTTTCCGAATGATCCCAATGAATCTTACATTGTTACTACAATCAAAAGAAATCTGAAGCGTATGTGTAATCAGTAGTTGATGTGATAAGATTTTTTGAAAGTCATCTCAATATCTCACGTAATATTATAAATTGTGCTTACCTTATTTGGTTCTGTTTATTGAGGCATTTTTGAATTTGGTTCACCTTGGTAAAACTAACGAATTTAGCGTTCAAAATCATCAGGGCCTATCTGCAATGATCGATTGTTTTTCATTCCCTTTTTTAAAGATCGTATAAGTAAAAGCGGCTAGTCTAGTCAAGATCAACCGAGAACATACTTTATTTCTTCAAACTCTTACAGAATATCAACATCATGGCATGCTTTAGTTTAGGGCGATCGTGTTGCTTCGACTACGGCTGCTCAACACTCCTCCTCAATCACGATTCTTGCAGGTTAATTGATGTTCGGAGTCATTCCAGATTTATTCGTGGTAGTCTAGTCAAGCTTATTAAGGACATCCACGGCTGGACGAGGTTGTACCTGGTGTCGATATGCTTTGTACGCTGGGTGTCGCCTTCGTTTTGTAGCGTGTTTATTCAACTTCCTCCTGGATAAGAACCAGGTACGCTGGATATCCTCGCCATGGGTCACTTGCATTTTGATGATCCCAGAGTGGCATCGCTTTGTTCGAGTTCCGCCAGGAACTGCGAACTCCCACTTCGGTGGATGAAGGCGTAAGGCAATCCTGCTTCCGTGATGTTCAGCTGAGCGATCCTCCTTCAAGATTGAACACAAACCCATAATTCGATTTCCAATCAGCCCGATCTCCAGCCCAATCCATGTCTGCATAGCCTCAAGGTTTGCTTTTCCTCCTAGTCTCAATCGCAGGGTTGTATTCTTCAAAGTACCGCAAGGAGCTCGCTTTGCTGCTTCCGTCCAGTCGGTTTCCGTCGGTTTGCTACGACTCTGCGCCCGAGAATGGGCGACTGTAATAGCCGGCGATCTGAGGTCTTGCACTAACGGCCGCATAAAGCAAAGTACAGCTTACGAAGACTTTGGGTACTTCTCGTTTGACGACATGACTTCGTCCTCCTTTTGTTTGATGTAGGGGTTTTTCTCTTTGCGAAAATTATTTTTTCGAAACTGCTCCAAAACAGTATCAAGAAAGGTGGTCAACAACGGTAAACAACGAAGATATTGTAAAAAGATAAAATCAATAATGAGGTTATGAGATGAGCGATACATATAGAGGGTTATTCCAAGAGTCGAAGTGACGTTTGTCACTTGATAAAGTGAAATTCCCAATTGGTTCCAACATGGAATATCTCATGATATTGAGCATACAGAAAGTTACTACTTCTAGCAATTTTGTTCAGCTAGTGTGGATATTAAATTCCCGTATAAGCTGGATCTCAAAATCCTGGCCAACTAGCAAGTTGGTGCAGCCAAAGCTGCTAGAGTGAACTAGGCCTTAAGGTTGGTGAACCGATTTGTTTAGTTGTTTGTAGTTTTCTTACCACACAACGCTTGTGTGAATAAAACCTTCTTGTATCAACTGGATCTGCCCTGACATCCAAGATGGCGTCTATTGGTTCAGAATCAGTTTTCGAATCCAAAAGGGTGATTTCAATATATCTCATATGGCTTCACATTGATGTAGTTTCCATTACCGTGGTCCCGATTAGCCACGCTTTTGGGAGGAAATTAGTAAACGGGAAGAACAGGATTTGGCAAATGCGACTTGATTTCAACAATAAATTCAATACAAAGACAATTCTTGAGAAATTCGAACCAAGCAGATAGTGAAGCCTTGCCAGCCTCATCTATTTCCCGAAATACGTTAACCATTGAACCCTTTCGACAGTTAGCCATCGACAAACAATGTGTCATTCCGTAATCCACCACCTAGAGACAACCAGAAACGCTAAACATAATCGGATTCACGAGGTAATCGGCCTCCTCTACAAACTGTTCCGCAAGCCCTCCACAATGTTCCATAAAACATCTTCCGACAAGCGTGATCCACAGCTGATCCATGCTCGCGCCATTCACGCTTCTTCCGACGACGTTCTGCGCCTTCCCAGCACCACAGGCAATCCGCCTTCTTGTTTATTACTCCATTCAGCCGGTATGGCCGCACTTTGATCACGTCACTGCTTTCCCCGCAGGTTTCCTCACCTTACAACTAACAATATGTTGAGCAGTAGCGATGTGCTGATGTTGGTGATTTATTTGAATTTAAAATTCGCAACCGTTGTTGTTGTTGTTGCTGCTGTTGGAGGGTCGTAAAAAAACTTGCGCCCGTAACAAGAGGCAAAAGCCGTGTCACGAACCTACTGCATAATCGGCACCGACAGGGGTGGAAGACACTTTTTTTTGCATCACAGTACCTACCTGGCCGAAGCGCTATAGACTGGAAGAGATTCGAGATACGGTCGTCTGCTCGCCGCAGACTAAGCGATGATGACCAGCAACTCAGCCGAAGCGGGAAGCAGGGTTGGAGTGTAAATTAAATTAAGCTAACTAATTTAATAATTATACCTTGTCTATTATTGGAGCAAGATACTGGGTAAGCGCACTTGGCAGCAGTGTGGTGGAGAGCTATGAAGGTGTGATCGGACGAGATTATCGATTAATTGAGCGTTCGGCATGTGCGATTCTGTTCAAGTCGAATGGGAAATGTGCTTAAAGGGAAAATCGCGACAACTTATTCAAAACGTCGTATATGATTTTGTAAACGAAAAGGTAAACAAAGATTCGAACGTTAATTTCTTCGACCTCCCAGGGACACTTCCACACCAATCGCAAACATGACGGTGGTGATAGTAGGCGTGGGTGTACCAACAGTTCCAACATAACTTCACGTTTGAATCTTTGTTTACCTCTTTGTTTACAAAGTCAGATACGTGGTTTTGAATAAGTTGTCGTGAAATGTATTTTTTCTTTCGGTTCAACGTTGATGCACTTCCATCATGACGACTTGTCACTGGAAGCGATCACGTTCAAAAGTTCATTATCTAACAGCATTGACGGCTGGGATATAGCTTGCGGTTGGTTGATACTTTATGCAATCGACGTTAGCTGATTAATTTACTATTGCTAATGGATGATGATGTTCTTCTTCTACAATATGAAAAGGTAGTAATAAAAGGTTTTATGGGAGTTGTAATCAAACGAGAGGTGTACATTAGGAATTGTTACCATCATCACGAAAATGGTTTTACCTACTGCTTGTTTTTGAGTAAAAGAATTGAGGAAAACAAGATTTCATGGTATAGCTTAAACAAAATTATTATCATAACATAGATTAGCATTTCTGTTTGCAGATTCCGTAGATTGGAAAAGTTCGTGGGAGGTATTGCATATCACCATTAAACCAACAATCAAAAGGAAACTAACGATTTACAATTGGCTTAAAACATATCTTCTGGCAGGCCCATTTTTTCGTGATTGTTTATTGTTATAAAACTTAATTTTTCAACCGATTCCAGTCGGAATTTTCAAAATTGGACTATGTCGCTACTCGATTGTCAACTTCCAACGTTTAAAGGTTTTGTGGCAGAAATTCAATGAACTCAGTTGAACTGACTATAAATGAACCATGAAATCGGAAGGAAATGTATATGCTCAATAAATGACATTTGTATCATGAGTATTTTCACAATTCAGCATTTATAATGAACGCTCAAACCGATTTCTTTATTATCTGAATCTATCACGAAAGAAACTTGAATAGTGTTACGTCATCAGTCCTCGGCTCAGTAATGTTTACTGTTTACTGTATATTGCTTCCACTGGAACAAGCAGTACGTTGGCCAGACCTTTATAGTAGTCATTGAGCTATGATGATCCGTGAGCTGTCATTACACTCAAAAAAATCGACACGTTACATCCACGTGAAACGCACGTAATTTTCGTCCACTGCCAAAACCAGTAATAAACACGTGGAATTCACGTAAGAGCTACCTGAATTCCACGTAAATCCACTCTACGTGAATATCACATAAATGTTACGTGATTTTTCCGTACAATTGGCAGGTAATGTAGAACCTGATTTTACTGAAGAAAATTTGTTACGTGTTCAGGTGGAAGTTACGTGTAATATCACGTGAAAACAACATGTTGATTTTTTGAGGTACGAATTTTGAATCCTACACAGAAAAAAAAGATTTTAACGCGTAAACTTTCCCTCGTTTAATTCCACGCTAAAGGAGGCGTGAACAACGCAATTGTTTGTAGTCTTTGATGAGCCATACAACACTGTTTGCAATCTTTCATACAACAAGCTTGATTCAGGCGTTATCTGGCTTAAGTTTACATAAAATATTCCATTATTTTCTGCCAAATCTGACATTCCCTTTATGTGCATTAGATAACGCAGAAAATTCAATGTTTCTTTTTATTTGTGTAGATAAAATTGTCAAAAGGTCGAAAGTAACATATATAAACAATGACATCAAGCGTATTTTTCTGCTCCCACAAACAAAATAGCACCAGAAACAAATACAGTGAGCTATTAGGCCAATCCCAACGCTGGGTTTCATGTTGTATCGCAACCGCTTGCCAGTATTAAATTCTTCTTGAACTGTAAGAAGTAAAACTAAAACACGTTAATGCATAAATGCGATGTTTTTAAATACTGAAAAGTAGAACTGAACTCACTGAAACAGGCCTCCGTACAAAAATAGAACAGCGTTGCAGGATCGCCCTTAGATGCTGCCGCAGCAATTTGGAATATTCAGGAAATTTACGTTTGAAATGCTTGCCAGTATTAAAATTTTGAACTGTAAAAGTAAAACTAAAACAAGTTAATCGCAATCGATGTTTTTAAATATTGAAGTGAATGAAATCTTGAACGCTTATAAAAATACAGCTTGGACGAGATACAGAAATCAGAAATTTACGTTTGACGGTAATCTGTCACAAGCAGCTAAGCATATACTACAAAGAAAACCCTTCAAGAGTGTTATTGTATGTGACCTTGTGTGCAAGAGAAAATGACTACGAAAGCCATTGTTTACAAAATCAGATTCGCCCTAATCAAATTTTGGCGCTGTATTTATGAATAATCGTCAAGTGGTCGAAAGTAACAATTGTAAACAAGGACTTCAAAAGTAAATTTTCTGAAAATTCCAAATTGCTGATATCTAAGGGCGATCCCAACGCTGTTCTATTTTGTATGGGCTGTTTCTGTGAGTTTCAGTTTCTAATGCTTTTACGATTGAAATATAGTAAGAAAAATCTGTATCATAAAGCTTAGTACTTGCATTTTCACATTCAAGCGATTCTCTCTCTCGGAATATCAAGAAGTTGGCCTCGTGAAGAATAGAATGAACTTATCACTCAAACCATCTTTCTCGATCCGTGGTTTAGGAAACAATGTTTTGAAGATGTTTACAATGTGACGTACCAAACTTTCGTGCACAAAATGAGAAAGAATATTGATACTATGTATCGAAACCTCCAAGCTGAGCACCAACCTTCTGTTACTCAGTCATAAATATGGGAACAATTGGACGAGAAAATAAACAAGCGGCAGACAACAAAGGATCCACCAGCAGCTAGTGTGGTCACATTGGAAAAATACCTAGCTGAACCGTATTTGGTCCGATCAGGTGACCCTCTAGTTAAGTGGGAATCCAGGAAGCTTGTGTATCGCAAACTGCATCACATAATGTCGGAAACATTGTGCATTCCTGCACCTTGTTAGTGGATCTTTTCCAAAGCAAAACTACTGGTTTTGAGAAACATTTAAGGCAAATTTTGCGAATTATGTTCGTAAATGTTAAACACACTGAACGTGTTCTATAGTATTTTTTAACCATTTGTTTGTTTAAGAAACTCGATATTTTAAAATATTTTTCACAATTATTTCAAACATGTCAATACCCTGATCCGAATCAGCCAAGTGCTACAAATAGCGCAAATAAACGGTTCCAGCGAACTAC
This sequence comes from Aedes japonicus, assembly GCA_034211315.2. Taxonomy (NCBI): domain Eukaryota; kingdom Metazoa; phylum Arthropoda; class Insecta; order Diptera; family Culicidae; genus Aedes; species Aedes japonicus. Next base: position 18,255 of record JASCZW010014666.1, read on the forward strand.
TTCAATAAGCGGAACTGTTCGGAGCCGCTAACTTTAGCGAGCCATTTTGCTGACGCCTAATCCCGAGTCACCTGTTCACTCTTCTTTAACTTCTGTTTGATATGCTCAATATTGGGCGGATTTGTAGGCAGTTAGGTTGTTTTGATGTAGTACTACTTCGCTGTAATGACAGCTTGCCAAATCAGGCAAGAACTTGATAGGTGCATTGTGAGCTTTAATGTATGGAAGAATACGTTTTTCCAGGCACTCCTGCTTGTACATTATGGAATCCAAAGTCTTGTTTGTTACGGGAACCTGTTGTTTTGTCCACACCTTCAAAACCTTATCAAATCGTAAGCTTCCTTACGAACCTATTAGCAACCCGAATTTGAACTTGCTAAGAACGTCATCTCGACCAGTGGCTTTATACAATTTTTAGCCGAGAAGCTATAATCCTTTTTCACATGCGTTTCGCCGTTCAGCGAGGATACATCGTAAGAACATCAACTTCCGAGCACGTCTTTTGATCACTGAACTCTGCTTCAGTGTGCTGTTGTGTAGCTTACTGACCCAATGAGCCCAGATACACGAATTCGTCTACTGCCTCGATTTCATCACCGTCGATCTGAACTCGTGGTTGGAGGCTAACGCTGTCTTCTCGTGAGCCTCTCCCCTTCATGTATTTTGTTTTCGACGCATTAATCGCAAGCCCAATCCTAGCAGTTTCTGCCTTTAGTCTGATGTACGTGCCCGGCATCGTCTCAAAGTTACGTGGTACGATATCAACGTCGTTGGCGAAGCTATATAGTTGGACAGACTTCGTGAAGATCATGTCACTCGTGTCTATCCCAGCTCTTCCAATCACACCCTCCAATGCAATGTTAAATAGCCAACACGACAACTCTTCACCATGCCGAAACTCTCTCCGAGATTCGAAAGGACTAGAGAGTGACTCTGGACGACACACATGACTCGATCCATCGTTGGTTAGACCAACCGCGTCAGGTTTTCCGGAAATCCATATTCGTGCATAATCTGCCATAACTGATCTCGATCGATTGTATCATAAGCTCATTTGAAATCGACGAAAAGATGGTGTGTGGGCACGTTGTATTCGCGACATTTCTGCAGCACTTGCCGAATCGCGAAAATCTGGTCTGTAGTAGCGCGGGCACCCATGAATCCCACTTAGTATTGCCCCACGAACTCCTTTGCAATTGGTGACAGGCGGCGGCATAATATTTGGGAGAGCAACTTGTAGGCAGCGCTCAGTAGCGTGATCGCACGATAATTGCAGCAATCCAGCTTGTCGCCCTTTTTATAGATGGGACACACTATTCCCTCCATCCAATCCTCCGGTAAACATTTCTCCTCCCAAATCTTGGTAATTACCCAGTGCAGCGCTCTGGCCAGTGCTTCACCACCGTATTTCAATAGCTCGCTTGGGAGTTGGTCAACACCAGTGGCTTTGTTGTTTTTCAACCGACCAATTTCCTCCTCAACTTCCTGAAGGGTTGGGGTCGGGGTCCTGTCATCTTCTATGCGTATTCCTAGATTTATTACCCAGCCACTTGCGTTCGCTGTAACATTACCGTTCAGGTGCTCGTAGAAGTACTGCTACCACCTTTCAATCACCTCACACTCTCCTGTTGGCATCCAGGTATCAGCTTGTGGTACGTAGCCTTTGCGCGAGCTGTTCAACTTCTCATAGAATTTGCGTGTGTCGTTAGCACGGTACAGTGCTTCCATTTCATCGCGGTCTCGATCTTTCCTCTGGCACTTTTTCTTTCGAAGAATAGAATTTTGTCTGTTCCGTGCCTGTCTATATCGTTTCACATTCGCTCTCGTACGGCGTTGCAGCATTCTTCTCCTCTACTTACTGCTTGCATTCGCCAGTCATTTTTTGATTCGCTGCAGAAGTACCTAGTGTCACTAATGCAGTGCTACCAAAGGCGGTTCGAATATTTCTCCAGCTGCTCTTCCGTTGGAAGGGGTGCTTCTAGCTGTTGCACGTATTCCTGGGCAACTCCGGTTTCCCATAGTGGCTCAATGTTAGGTCGTGGCGTCCGAATTCGACGCGTGTTGTACACCGTCGAGAGTTTTGAGCGCATACATACTGTAACTAGGTAGTGGTCCGAGTCTATATTCGCACTGCGGTAGGTGCGAACGTTGATGATATCGGAGAAGAATTTCCCATCGATTAGAACATGGTCGATTTGATTCTCTGTTCGTTGGTCAGACGATCTGCAAGTGGCTTTGTGGATGTCTTTACGGGGGAAAAAGGTACTCGAACTACTAAACCACGGGAGGCCGCAAAGTTCACGCATCGTTGGCCATTATCGTTCGATACAGTATGCAGGCTGTTAGGCCCTAATACCGGTCTGTACATTGCCTCCCGTCGTACCTGAGCGTTCATGTCACCAATGACGATTTTTACGACTCCGCTGCGGGCAGCTATTATACACTTGCTCTAGCTGCGCCGAGAACGCTGCTATTTCGTCATCATGCTGTAGTTGAAGAATCGACCCTTGATCCTCAGCTTGCATGCTCGATGCCCGCTTTTCCATATCTTCTGTCCTGTCCAGCAAACCTCCTGCAGTGCTACGACTTCGAAGTTACGTGGTTGAAGTTCGTCATAGATTATCCTATCGTAGCCAGGGAAGCAGAGCGACTTGCACTTCCATGTTCCGAGTTTCCAATCGTAGTCCTTAATTCGTCACCTAGGTCTTTGTCGATTGTTCCGGTCCGTATTAACTTCTGTATTATTTGTAACATTGATTTTTTAAGGGCGGCTTGTTGGGCCTTCCCCAACCCCCTGTCTCGCAGGGGGATCATCGTGCACAGCACTGTTTAGAGTCCCACGCTGGCACAAGGACGATGGTCAGCCGCTCCTAATATGGAGAACATACGCTATTTTGAGCCGCTCCTAACATGGAGAACAGACGCTCAGATAGACTGCACCCTTTGAAGAGGGCAGCCCCCTCCTTCCCTGTCAGCATATGACCTTTCCTATGGTTACTCATACCCAAGTCGGTACCACGGGGATGTAGGAATAGGAGTGACTGGACAAGAGTCTAAGGATCACAGTCTATTTTATACCTGCAGGTACTCGAAGTACCAATGGTACGCATTGTTTAGTCATTTACCGGCTATCACATCCACAGTCAACCAATGATCTTCCAAAATCATATCCTGTATTTTCGTAATGATTTCTGATGTTGATGCACTTTTTGGACTTCCTGAGCGTGGATCGTTTTCAACGCTTGCACTGCCACGCTTAAATTCCAAAATCCAAATTCAATACTTTCACCATCTTTGCATGGATCTCAGCAAACCTTCCAATATGTACAAAGAATTTAATCACTGCATGAGGTTCGGATTTTTCCATTGTAAGAAAATACATAGACACAACAAAGATTTAATTGACAGATCGAGATGAGTAACGTTCTTATGAAAGATGACATATTAAAATGGCATAGAAATTTTGTTTCTTCTACTGCTCCATAGATGACACTTCTATACATTTCTAACTAACCTAGGGCATGGTCGATTTAGCCGATTTAAATGACCTCGCGATGTTTGAACTTGGTATCGTCAGATTTTCGAAGTGGATGTCCAAAATTAATTTTCGATTCACAGCGTTCTTTAAGTATAAATTCTTCAGAAAAAGATCAATCGTGACGAATTTGTTTCAGCACTGAAAACGAAAACATTAAAAAAAAACTGCTATCTAAGCAATCCAGATAAGACCACTAAGAGCGCTGCAGTGAAATAAACAGTGTGGCCAGATATTAAAAACTCAAGCTTAAACTCTATTATCAGTCTTGCCTAACCACGATTTAGCTCATCATATCTATGTTTCAAAATCAAATATACATACTTGACAATCAATGCTTCTTCACACGACACGAAATAAATGTGTATCGAGAAACGTATAAAAAGATTTCAAGTGGAATCATGCCAATATAGTAGCATATTTAACTCGACAGGACAGTAATTTATGAAAAAATGTTCCACTGATTCTTGTATATTATAAATTCATGATATGTATCGGTATTAGGGGCAATAGAATATTCAGTGAATTTTGAAGCAGAAGCCGATTGTTACAA
>JASCZW010014667.1:0-22358 GCA_034211315.2 Aedes japonicus
GGTATTCCTGATCCAAACACTATATCCATTTTCATCATGATTATCCAGCCGCTGCTAATATCATTATTATGTCATTCAAAACATGAGATACCAGCATACGGTCAGCGGGTTGACAGTCCTGAAGAAAATGAATATTTTTTTGGCTAAGGAAGTACTAGCACACCGGTCCCAAGGTCGGTCCCAAGCTTAAAGATTTGCCCCTAATAACGTAACGCACACCAACACACCCTCAAATATTGTGTCAAAATAACATAGCGAATCAAAACAACAACAAAGATACTAGTACCGAAAGGTACCGAAAAGTGCAAGAGTTATTGCAAGGTGCAGACTACAAGGTGTACTTCGGACCTAGGGCTTCTACAACAGTGAACCAATTTCAAATCGCTAGTTACATAATGATGATTGAAACGGTGATCCAGCTAAAATAAAGACTACCACCTACTTTAGACATGAAAATGGTACAGAAGAATGAATGAACAAAACATCGGTGAGATCGTTCCTTTTTTTTAATTGCAATCAAACTTTTACAGAAATTTTCTTCTAAATTCTGGAAGTGTGAATACCTTTCATGTGCCCTAATGATGCATGATAGTGCCTTATTGTATACAAAGATGACCGCAGAATGAACGTGTTCGATGTAAAATAGTGCCATTTTTCCAAAGTTACAGCTAATCTATGAATGAATACAAATTAATCAACAATTCATTATGATTGATATTTTTCATACGCGGAGTAACGTTTAGGAAAGAAATAATGTCTTATCTTCATGAGGCTCCAGGAGTGGACAGTAATTTTTTGTAGGAACATAGATGTGAAGAGAAAGTATTGATAGTTCCGTTAGAGCAGGTTGTGAAAATTGAATAGAAGTAGTTTGAAATTGAGCGTAAGGAATTTGAAAAGCAGTATTTCGACGCAAGCACACAATCCTTGCCACACATCCCCAATGCGGGGTAGGTCAAGGCAATAACGAATCCGTTACCTTGACTACCAGTAGCTTTTTGGAGTGGTTCTAACGAAATGTCTGTTTACACTGTCAACTACATGAGAGAGCGGGGAAACTATCTCAAACCACGGGTTTATTTTTAAGCATACAAGGTCTGTGTTGCCTGACAAATGTATGCATCAGCAATGATGCATACAGGTTTCTTCCATTTAAACCCTAGGCAACACCAATCCGTAACAATTAGTTGCAGAAACTTGATTGTAACCTTATTAAGTAATTGAAGTTACTACAACCGATTGACAACAAATGTGCTACTAGGAAATATGGACTGACCACACACACGTACACACCTCGGATGCAGGATTTATTCAAACAATTTTGTTTGCCAAATCCGACAAGCAGCTAATCCAAAAGCCGAAGAAGGAACTGAAAAATATCCAAACATCGATCTTTCCCTCGGCTATGGCCAAGCAGCCGGCAATCTGCCGACAAGGTGTGGAAATTTTTTACGTAGGACTACGTTTCTCTTTTCTATACCGGGTGTCATTGCAAAATTTCGAAAAATGAGAGCGTTACGCATAAGTGCAAGGTTTCTGAATGCTAAAAACTCTTGTCTTACTCAACAGAATTACTTAATTTAATCACCATTTGAACAGAAAAATTTATAAAATTGTTGCGTTAACATTTCAATTAAGTGCAATTAGTAAAAGTAGTACAATTTTTAACTAAAATTATATGTTTTCGCTCCCATACAATTTTGCATTTGAACAGATTGAAAATATGGTTTGCCCTTTCCGGGTCCTCAAAAAAGGGTTTCAAATGGTTGAAATTGTTTTTTTCTTTTTAATTCATTAGGTTTTATTCCACGTTTAATACAGGAATAGCCACACCCGTCAGCTACAAAATTATTTTGCTTTGTTTTCGGTTTCTGATTGTTTCCTCACGATTGCGCGTAAGGCTTGCAAACTATCGTATGCGTTTGCTAGAATTCATCGAAGCCATACTGAAACCGGAAACCTCCCAGTGAAAACGATGCTTGTGACAAAAAAAACCCTATATGACGAATGTGCAGTATGTAGACTATTTCAGGTCAAGCAAATTAATGAAAAAGTTTTGATATTAACCATCCTAATATATGCATACATTAGTTATAATTAGATATTAGTTGTTATGATATGCATACATTAGATGATACCATAATTCCTATACACCAATGCGATCCTGTATTCATGATATAACCCACTTTTAATTTTTTATCTTCCGTTTCTCTTTCTCTCTCTCTCTCTCTCTCTCTCTCTATCTCTCTCTTTTCCACTTTTCCTCATTCCAATTCTCAAGTAATGAAGAGTTAGATGATTTATATTTTTTTTATCTTCTATCTTCTACCCGAGGGGCGAATCACTCATGCATTTTCGATTCAACCTCAAGAAGTGCATTGTAGCATTTTTGAACATTTTTAAACGCATTGACGCATTATAGTGCGCATTTTAGGACGCATTTGATTTATTTGTGCACTTTTTAGCGCATTGATCGTGCTGGTGCATTTTTTCTAAATTCCTACACATTTTTTGATTTCGTTATCGGCGTGAAAATTTGTATGCAGGGGTTTTTAGGGCCTGGATAGGTTCTTATGATAGCAAGAGACCTCTACCATCTCTGTAAAGGGGGGCTCCCATACAAATGAATCACAAATTTCTGCATAACTCGAGAACCAATCAAGCAAATGGAACCAAATTTGGCACGTGGAAGTTTTTGAAGGCAAAACATGTTTCAATTCCTTTCCATTCCATTCCATTCCATTCAGAAAAGTGGGGCTTTTATACAAATGAAACATAAATTTCTGCATAATTCGAGAAGTAATCAATCAAATGAAAACAAATTTGACAGGTAGATGTTTTTGAAGGCAGGAAATGTTTCTATGATGACTCGAGACCACTACCTTTTTTGAGAGTTTGGGGGGGAGGGTTTTCGTATACAAATGAAACAAAAATTTCTGCAGAACTCGAAAACCAATCAAGCAAATTGAACCAGCAAATGAAAGCAGGAAATGTTTCAATGGTTGTTTAAAACCCCTCCGTTCTCTAAAAGGAGGCAGGGTGGAGGGGGGCTTCCATACAAAATAAAAACAAATTTCAGCATTATTCTTGAAATAGTTAAGCAAATCGAACCAAATTTAGCTGTTGGAGGCTTATGACCGTACAAAATGTTTCCAAAGTGACTTCAGACCCCTTTGTTTTCTTAAAGGGAGGGCTTCCGTACAAATGAAACACACATTTCTGCATAACTCGATAACTTATCAAGCAAACAAAGTCAAATTTGGAAAATGGTGTGAAGGAGAGAAATGTTTTTTTTTTGTGATTTTAAACTTCTTCGCCCTCTAAATTTGGCAGGTGGAGGTTTTTATAGCCAAAAAATGTTTCTAAGGTGACTAAAGACCCTTCTGTTTTCTAAAAGGATTAGTTCGCATACAAATTTTCATATAATTCGATAACTTATCAAGCAAATGGAGCCAAATTTAGTAAGTGAAGGTTTTTGAAAGCAAAAAATGTTTCTATAGTGGTTTGAGACCCCTCCGCCTTTAAAATGGGAGGGGGGAGGGGTCCGAAACAAATGAAATTGTAGCATAACTCATAACTCGACAACAAATCAAGAAAATGGAACCACATTTGGCATAGGTGGTTATGGTGGTTTTTGGAGACATGATTTTTTTCTATGTTTATCAAAAAATGAATTACTGACTGTCTGTCTGTCTGCCTGACTCTTATAGTCTAGGCAACTATTGAACCGATCGGCGTGAAAATTTGTATGCAGGAGTTTTCTGGGCTAGGAGTGGATCTAATGATTGTTTGAGATCCCTCCCTTCTTTGGAAGGAGGGACTCCCATACAAATGAAACACCAATTTCTGCATAACTCGAGAACCAATCAAGCAAATGGAACCAAATTTGGCATGTGGGTGGTTTTGAAGGCAATGACTGTACGGTGGTTTGAGACCCTTGACCCCGCATACCACAAATGAAAAAAATAGGGGGCTCTCATACAAATGAAATAAAAATTTCAACCAAAGATGAGAATCATCCAGGTGATTAATCAAACGTGTATTTATGTAATTGTTACTTCTGTAACGTATAACTCATTCCGAGAAACAAGCAGAAATATGCCAGTTCTCTTAAATTTTCATTCATTTAGTGACAAGCGTAGCAACGCTCACACTTAGCTAGTAATCTATGTATATAAAAATATATTTCTGTCTGTCTATCTGCCTGACCCTTATACCAATACTTGAAAACTGCCCGAAAACAACCTGAATTTCTGCATAACTCGAGAACCAATCAAGCAAATGGAACCAAATGTGGTATGACGAGGGTTTTAAAAACAGGAATTTTTATCTATGGTAGTTTGAGATCCCTCTACTTTCTGGAAGGGAGGGCTCTCATGCAAATGAAACACAAATTTATGCATAACTCGACAACGTATCAAGCAAATGGAATCAAATTTGGCATGTGGGGTTTTTTTGGGGGCAAGCAATGTTTTTATTGTTTGAGACCCCTCCCTCATCTGGAAAGTGGGGCTTTCATACAAATTAAACAGACATTTCTACATATCTCGAGTACTTATCAAGCGAAAGGAACAACATTTGGCATGTGGGGCTTGAGACCCCTTCATTCTCGGAAAAAGGGAGGGGGCTCTCATACAAATGAAACAATAATTTCAACCATATATGAGAATCATCCCAGCTACTAAAACAGAAAATGTGTATTTCTCGGGTAAGAAACATCTTCGGATAGAAATTTGAACCCCTCCTTAGTAAAGAAAGGGGGAGGCTTGAGTTATCCTCAGTGCTACATTATGCACAAGAAGTTAATCTAAGCTTATGCAAGAGACAACTACGTTTAAACTGACAGAATACGGCATAGTTTGAAAATAAAAAGAAAATGTCTATGAAGTCTTCCACACAGAGAGAAAACCCATGGTAAAAACTACCGATCCGCAAGCTAAATAAAAAATACAAATAAAAATAAAACGATAAACAAGATTGCAAACAATTTTGTATACTGCATGAAAGATTGCAAGCAATTGGAATTAAACGAGGGAAAATTTTACGCACCTGTTAAAATTCATTATTTCTTTCTGTGTAGTTTCATATGTAAACATTGGCCAGACTGACCAGTTATAACATGTTATAATTCTATCTTGATGCCGAATTTCTTGTTAAAATTATTTGACAATTGTTATAACATGTTTTAACGCTGTAGTCTAAACAAGGCATTAGAGTAAATGACAAGCACATAAATTGAATGCTATACATCATATAAATTTAGATTCTCGTTCAACTATTATTACCAATTTTATCAGAATGTTACAATATGAATTCACCATTTAGCAGAGTTGTGTGTGGTGGGGTACAATCAATCTCCCGCTGACCGGCAGCGCTTTTATGGAAAAAAATGTTTGCATTCCTTAGTTGATTTATAAGTTATCACGATGTGCAAACATTTTTAGCCCTGTAAATTGAAGGTAACAGCTCTATTGAAAATCATATTTCAAGAATGTCAGTTTATAGACGTACATTCTGAGGTCATTTCATATACAATAAGCCCCGCATTAAAAATCTTCACATATTAAATGGAAATGTGAAGAATTTTCACACTTTCAGAATCAAAAATAGACATTCTTGATCCTGGTGTGTGTATATAGTTAAGATATCATAATTTCAAATTTTTGCTCTGGTTGAATAAATAAATTTGAATTTATATTTTAGCAAAAAACTACGGAGCAATTCCAAAACACGTCAGCTACAAAGCACGGCTTGCTGCGATCCTTGTATTCTCCATTTAACAGAGTTGTACAAAAATGTTATTCGACCACCGACAAACCGACATGAATGACAATAGAAAATTTCTGCATACTTCTGTTCAAATCACATTACTGACATCTATCTTCGTGTTCGCTGAGAACGTTTATGGAAGCCAAGAACACGCTTAGAAATAGATAGATAGATAGATAGATAAAATGATTCTATAGGTTTTGAAAGATGGAATCGCTACACATTTGAATCGGTCGTTATGGATTCTTGATCAATTGTGGAAACGGAGATTCATGTCAGTTTGTCGGTGATATGATTGCGCTTGAAAAAGCCCTGACAGAAGATAGGCGGCGCTCTTGAGACTAGTTGAACATCGTATTTGTCTTCGCGTCTTCCGAGTGTAGTCGTGAACTAAGTTAGTGGAAATGTACGAAGATATCGAGTTCATGAATCGACACAGTTTCTTCGAGTTCAAAATAATATTTGACACAAATTCGAAAGCACCGACGTGTCAAACTATTTGAATGCCCATTTATTGAGTGTGGGTTCATTTCCGTCGTTTCGAAAACATGTTCGATTCTGTCACGTTTAATTTGAAGAGTTGGAAGAAAACTGTGCTCGACTGTACTCTGTAAACTGTACTCAGATGTTCGCTCGAGGGGTGTTATTTCGAGAATGACACTTTTGATATTTTAAATTGACATTTTTGACACGTTCAATAATCTGCAGAAGAATGGAACAGAATTTGTTTTGGTGCATGATGAAGATAGTGTTGAAAACTCCTAAAAACTATCTTTTTGACGCGTCCTCCAAGCTAAGATCAGTTCACCCAAACATGGGTGAAGAATACCCATAATCGCGAAAAGTGCACAAACCGACAAACCGACATAAATGACAATAGAAAATGGCCTAATGTTTCTGTTCAAATCACATTACTGACATCTATCTTCGTGTTCGCTGAAAACGTTTATTGAAGCCACTTGGGAACTTGAATCAAAGGTTCATGTATGGGCAATCTTGACACATGTATTTGATCTAGATAAAATGATCCTATAGGTTCTGACAGATGGGATCGCTACACATTTGAATCGGCCGTTATGGATTCTTGATCGAAAGTGAAGACAGAGTTTCATGTCGGCTTGTCGGTGGTGCACATACCCAATAGCCTGGGTCAAAATTTAAATTCCAGTTCCTCTATGAGTTTTTGGAGCCTTTTGAGTTTTTTAAAAACTGTGCCAAATTACAGCTCGATCAGTGAAATTATATTTTTGCGCCCGGGGTTTTAATTTTACATAGGATTTTGTACGGGAAAACTTACTTTTACAGAGAATAATCTGGCGAGGTGACCTTTTGTTCTCTAATGGCCCAAACACAATGATAACGGAAAACGGCAAAGCCCAATCTGAAGATGCCTGCTTGTCGGAAAGAAAACAGGCTAGATCCAAGCCAATTCTAATTGGACATATCGAAGTCATTTGCAGCAACTGTCGAAATCCGCCGTTCAGTTTCCGTTATCATTGTGTTTGGACGGTAACGGCTTTCCTCCATGCTAAATAAACGCCCCACAACAACGTGGTTGCTTTGCGCAGACAGCAGCAGGCTACATACCATGCTGCAGGTGGCAGTGTTGTTAGCAAAAACCGTCCAATGAGCCGTTCCTTTGGATTATAATCAGTTTTAGCTTAATTAGTTTTTACACAATCGTCAGATCGCATTGCGTTCTTCGAAGAAAACTTTCCTTGACAAATTTTCCAGAGATTGATTGGATTGACTTATTTTAGAGAGACTTATTTTTAGAGAATAAAGGGTCTTGCCAAATAATTCTCTGTAAAAGTAAGTTTTCCCATACAAAATCCTATGTAAAATTAAAACCGCAGGCGCAAATATATAGTTTCACCGATTGAGCTGAAATTTTGCACAATTATTAAAGGACCCAAAAGACTCCCAAAAAGCAGTAGAAAGCGAATTTTTTTTCTTCCATATGTCCGTGTCCCAGTCGAATACCCATATATGGGTACGTTACTACTTACCCATATTTGAGTAATTTTACCCATACAAATTTACTCAAACATGGATAAAGTCAACTTTACCCATAAATGAGTATGTGCTCTTTTTTGCGATTATGGGTAAACTAAGCTTAGCGTGTTCACCTCATAACCATTTGCGCAATACAAGAGATTGTGGAAGTTCTTACGGAAATCAAATGCGTACAAAATCAGTGTAGAAATATGTGAATTGATTGTCCAGCAATTAAAAATATCCGGATTCACAAAATCAAAACTGATTGACGAGTTGTCTGATAGGGTACTTAAAGTGTTTTGTAAAAATGGAATCTTTCGTTCTGTCTTTAGCCGAAACGAATGTTTTAATGATAATTTGTCTGTGCAAATTAAATATTTGAACAAATTAAAAAAGAAAGCAATAGGTTGATGTGTTAGATTAATGGGTATATTGATTTATATTATAACTGATTTTAACTTACGCATTGGATGAAAAACTTAATGGATAAAACAAGACTAAGAGAATGCTTGCTTTTTTGGTTTGAGACCCCTCCCACCTCCGTGAAGGAGGGCTAGCATACAAATGAAACACAAAGTTCTGCAGAACTCGAGAACCAATCAAGAAAATGAAACCAAATTAGGCATGTGGAAGTTTTTGGAGGCAAAAAATGTGTCTTAGATGACACGAGACCCCCCCCCCCCGCTCTTTCTGAAAGGTGGTGTGGGTGGATGGGGGTGGCTTCCATACGAATGAAACACAAATTTAGGCATAAATCGAGAACCAACCAAGCAAATGAAAGCAGGAAATGTTTCAATGGTGGTTTACAACCCCTCCGTTCTCTAAATGGAGACAGGGTAGAGGGGGGTTTCCATACAAAATAAAAACAAATTTCTGCAAAATTCTAGAAATAGTTAAGCAAATGGAACCAAATTTAGCAGATGGAGGCTTATGAACGTACAAAGTGACTAAAGTGAATTGAGACTCCTCCGTTTTCTTAAAGGGAGGACTTCCGTACAAATGAAACACAAATTTATGCATAACTCGTGAACTTTTCAAGCAAATAGAGTCAAATTTGGAAAATTTTGTGAAGGAGAGATATGTTCTTTTGGTGATTTAAGACTTCTTCGCCCTCTGGAAGGGAGGGGAGGGGGTGGCTTCCATAAAAATGACACACACACATTTCTGCATAAGGGAACGTCCATTAATTATGTCATGCAAAAAGTGACCCACCCCCCCTTTTGTCACGTTTTTTGTATGGACCATCATTTTTTTTGTATGGATCGTTACGTTTTACCAAACCCAAATTTCAAACAAATGAAACAGAAATTGGAACCAAGCATGAGAATTATCCATGCAATTAAAACACAAAATGTGTATTTCTCGGGTAAGAAGCATGATCTGATAGAAGTTTTACCCCTTCTTAGTCAAGAATGGGGGATGCTTAATTTACTCTCAGTGATAATGCACAAGAAGTTAATCAAAGGTTATGCAAGAGAAAATTACATTCAAACTGACAGGATACGGCTTCGTTTGAAGATACATGTTTTGTCTATGAAATGCTTCTACCAGATAGAAAAACCGGTAGAAACTACCAATCCAAGAGTTAAATTAAAAACACAAACATCTGTTTTTTTTTTTTTCAGAAATTACACACATTAATAAATGAAAATATTTTAACCAGATCACTCACAAAAAAAAAACAACAAACGTTCAGGTTGTATTAAACTTTAATTTATTTAGTTGAATGCGTAGCAAGGCTTGCACCGGGTTCAGCTATTAACTATATAAAAATGAATATTCGTCTGTCTGTCTGACCCTTATAGACTCGGAAACAACTGAACCGACCGGCGTGAAAATTTGTATGGAGGGGTTTTGGGGCTGAGAAAGGTTTTTCTGATTGTTTGAGACTCCTCCCCTCTACGGAAGGAACATAAATTTCTGCCTAACTCTAGAAAAAGTCAAACAAATGGAGCTAAATTTGGCATGTGGAAGTTTTTAAAGGCAACAATGTTTCTATGGTGGTGTGAGACCCTTCCCCCTGAAAGCACACGGAAAAAAAAATCCGTGCGCAAATCCATGAACTGTAAGCATAAATTCGAGAACAAGCAAAAATACACCATGATCTGAATCACGTAATCATGAACTAAATAACGTTCCCAGGATAAAATCCTGAAAACGTGAACTAGTTCACGGTCCGTTTTCATTTTCTGGAACGGTTTTTTTTCTGTGCAATGATTGTATGGTGGTTTAAGACCCCATACCTCTGTGAAACGGGGAGCTTCCATACAAATTAAATACATATTTCAATCAAACATGAGAACTACCTAGGTTCCATAAACACAAAATGTGTATTTCTCCGGTAAGAAGCATGTGATAAAAGTTTGAACTCCTGCTTAGTCAAGAAAAAAAATCATACCGAAAAACAACCATTAACGTGCCAGTTCTATTAAATTTGCATTCATTTAGTTGCAAGCGAAGCAGCACTCGCACCGGGATCAGCTAGTGGTCTAATAATTTATTTCATGGATTTATTTTTCGAAAGTTTTGTTTTCAGCTCCTATCCAAAACTGTCTATTTTTTTAAATGCAGACGTTATCGGTGACAGATGCTCGAGTGAACAATGCACATTTAGATTTTTTTTCAGACATCTGTTAAATTTTATCGAATTCTCAACAGCTGAACGTTCGGTAAGCCGATTTAACGGATTTCGGTGTAATTTTACAGTTATCTGTACATTTTTTTGCAAATTTCGGTGAAATTTTACCGAAATCCCTTAAATTAGATTACCGAACGTACAACTCGGTTAAATTTAACAGATTTATGTAAAGAAAATCTAAGTGTGTGCTATTCAGGTAGTGGACAATTAACTTTTCCTAACTTTCAGGATGTTAATTTTTTGTTAGAAGTTAAACAGTGTATATATTTTAATTTAATAAAGATTTGATTAACCATGATTAATTCAACTTCTTTTTAATTTAAACGTTCAGTGTTGATTTCTGTTCTGTCAATACTCGTTGTTACTTAGTACAAACTAATTAGCACAACAATTAATCAAAGATAATGATTCAGAATTCAACTTCCAAAAGAGCTATCGGCAAATAAATCTTACTGAGTATTGAAATGGCCCTTCACGCACTGGTTACTCGGGCAGTTCTTTGATTGATTGAATATTTAATAAATTCCGCACTCGCGAAACGCCCTCAATTTTCGAACTCAAAACACAGCAAGTAGGATGTATTACGCAATTTTCGAAACATTCAAAAGTTTTAACTCTTATCAGTTCGTTGCTTTCAACTGTCACTTTGCAGTCCACAACAACATTTGAATCCAATCGAAAAATTCAAGAGAGAGAGAGAGAGCGAGAGAGTAGCAAACTTTGTTTCACTGTTCGTCATCATCGCGTAGGCATCGCTTATACATTGTATGGAAATGGGTGCAGGGCGCGGAAAAACTTCCCAAAAACTCCACCAGCACGAACATTTTCCTATTCTCTCTCAGCGAAATTAGCTAAAGAGACCGAATTCTTCAACATTACGAGACGCTCAGTGTTGCCAAACATTCGACGGTAACATTCAAAAGATATGATAGTAATAAATCGACACTTACCAACACCGACGACCAACAGGAGGGCCGAGAAGGTGGCCACCACGCCAAGGAGCCGTCCCGAGACATTCCGTATGAATCCACCTCGACTGCTTCGTTCGCTAAGGTCATTCCCAATGTTGCTGCTCATGATCACGCACAGTCGGCGATGGCGGAGACGAGAGCCAACTCTGTGGCGAACTGGCTGAACTGGAATCGGACCCGAAATTGCGTTGTTGTAGTTGTTTGGGTTTGCTTGCTGTTGCCGTATTGTTGGCTTCGGTATGTGGGCAGATGCGTGAATAATCCGGGGGTGGTCACTTGATTAGTGAAGCACAATCCTCGCCACCTACTCGTGCCACTTGCTGACGTGTAGCAAACGGCTGCGTCGGGATGCAAAAAACAATTCAAAAGAGTTTCCCTTTTTTCTTCGCACACTTTTTCACAGAAGTATTCAGAAATATCAAATTCATCCGAAGGATGATTTGCACACAGCATTCGATTCGACACCCACTTTTCTTCGACGGAAATACTTTTTTCGCTTCTGTTTTTAAACGTTACAATCGGTGACTAGTTCCGGTAGGAATCTTCTCTTATATCCTCGCTTCATAGTTTCTGCTTGATTTTGAGCTATTATAAAATATTTCGTTATGAACTGAACGTTGCTGGAAGGTCGATGTTCACCGGGGTCGGACATATCTTGCACGGCCAAGGGATTCGAGCAGACAGGAACGATTTTCCGACACTCCGAGGAAAATTCGATGAATGAAAAAGCACATCCACAACGACACGAGCTACAGCTTCTCTGCGAGGGAGAGTGCGAGTCAATTTCTCACGAGAGGAGCAGTTGAGATCGTGATGTCGGATTGGTGGTGGATGCTGTGGGTTTGGGTGTAGAGTTGTTAGTTTTCCTATGGTAAAGATACTTTGGGAAATACCCTTTTTAGTTATCCTGAAGGAATTCTTGGGAGGGCGGTTCAATCTCGATTTTATCAAAATTGTCATACGTCAGATGTGGCTTGGTGTAAAATATGAAAGATAATCATCGAAGTGCATAAACTTTTCGGTTGAGCTAATAAATTGCTCATCTAAGTTTCAGATTAATGGAATAATATATGGATATGTAGTACAGTAAATTGTTATCATTGCACTTTACATGTGCAATTAAAAGAAAGTGTTAGAGTGCTTAGGAATGTACTGCTATTTAATAGACTGAAAAACAGCCTTGAACCTTCAGAAGGACATTCACAACAAAGATTCTATCCTTCTATTTTATAAAAAAAAAATAGAAATAAAAATTTGAACAAAACGATCCCGTTTAGCAAACGACTTTGTATTCAATATTTTCGTTACCAAATCTTTGATACAGAAAGATCTCTCTCCTGAAGATCTTTGATACAGAGGTCATTTTGATTGGCTGATCCTAATCTTACCGTCCTATCGGGTAGTTTTTGAAGATAGTAAGTAGATTAGTAGTTACTACTGTCATCCGGGGTTACATGCAATGGCGGGGTAAGTTGCAATACTTCTTCGCATCGCGTTTTTGACAGCTCATATGCATGTTATAGCCAATAGATCATTGCACGATGGCATTATCAATGCAGTTTTGACAGCTCGGGTAGCTTGTTTAAGTGAACTTAGAATATTTTCGGTAAGATTGGTTTTTGATTTTGTGCTCTAAATTTATAACGATTGAATATTTTTACATCATTTCCTTAATTCGAATCGTACAGAATAAAGGCTAAAAGTCACCCTGATGAAGCAAACAAAACAGCTTCCTGCGTCGTCTTGAGGATGTCATAGATAAAATTGGAGGACGCATCAAGTCAATTTGTTAAAATAGCTTAACTCAAAAATGTTGCTTTTATTGCTCAAAATAACATTTGCATTTAAAAAAATGGATAAAAATTGCCGATTTTTCATGGGTTTAGCTTCACCCGCACTAATGAAACTACTCATGCAGCATAAATCATAGTAACTCATGAGTCAGCAGACAAAATTTGACAGCTTTATAAGTTAAACTCTAACCGTGATGGCAAAAACAGTGAAGCAACTCCGTTCAGAAGTGTGCGCGTTCAAAGCACGGCACCCCGCTGCGTCGAAAACGGACATAGTACGGCACTTGGTGGACGCCGGATACGACCGTTCCGGCATCTACAGCATCTTGGCACTATTAGACAATAATCAGAGCATCGAAAGAAAACCCGATTCCAGACGGCCGACGAACCTGAGCGACAAGAAGCTCCAAAGGATGCTGAAGAGGAAGACCGAGGGAAAAGTGGCTACATCGCTGCGTGCGCTTGACCGGGAGGTCGGTGGTGATGGACAACGAGACCTATCTCACCCTGGATGGCAACGACTGGCAGGGCACTTCGAAGGAAGAGAGCTCCGAGGTTAAGTTCATTTCACACACCAAGTTCCCCAAGAAGGTGTTGCTGTGGCTGACAATCACCGAGAAGGAGATGTCAAAGCCGCTCATGTTTCGCTCCGGACTGGCCGTGAACGGGGAAATTTATAATGCGAAATGCCTGCCGGAAGTTGCGTCGTTCATCAAGAAATACCAGAAGAGCGAAGACGTGGTGTTCTGGAACCCGCCCAACTTCCCCCAGCTATGTCCCATCCAACCTGAGGCGAAAGATCTACACAGATAAAAAGAAACACTGAATTTTCTACGCTATCTAATGCACATAAAGGGAATGCTAGATATGGCAGAAAATTTTAGGATATTTCATGTAAATTTAAGCCAGATAACGCCTGAATCTAGCCTGTTGCATGAAAGATTGTAAACATTGTTGTATGCATACATTGTTTACGCCTGCTTTGGCTTGGAATTAAACGAGGCAAAATTTTACGCGCTTGTTAAAATTAATTATTTTTTTCTGTGTACGACAACAATTTTGTTGCGAAAACTGAAGAGGAATTGATAAATAAAACGAAGACAGAACTCAAAACATGCCTAAATGCATGTTTTCGTCCGCCTTGGTGAATGTTCCGGTTAACTGCCGGAAAGACGCTCGCAAGGGCATAAAACTGTTTTGCTAGTAAGCTTAAATTACCTTTCATGGCAAATTTATCAAAAGCAATTATCTGTCTTAGCTTTTTTTATCACAATTCGAAGAAAGTCCATTTTTTAAATGCAAACGTTAGTTGAAAATTGCATTCGCATTTTTTCCTGTCGAATAGCAAAGAGGATGACCCGACGTGATAAATTCGGCATATCGTGAATAAGTCGAAATGTGTCGTTTCTACTGTCAGAGATGTTCTTTAAGCGAATTTTAGATCGCAAAGGTTCAAAGTAAATGTGCTGAATCTTTGAATCGGCAGTTTAACTGGAAGTTTAACATTAATTTCGTGCCTGCAACGGCGATGATGCAGAATTTAGTGGCCAGAACACGCGCCTGGAAGATGCTTAAACGGTTTCTGATAAAATACATAAAAGTTGTATCGGACACAAGTTGTACTTATCCACAGCACGGGTGATGTATTCATTATATTCAAGTATGTTTTTCACGATGAATTTGCAAGAAATTTGCGAATGCGAACTCAGAACCAAGTTTTTTATCACCAAAAAAATGGAAATGGACTTAAAACTGTTTCTAGGGTGTTCCTGGCCAGGCATCACTGCATTAAAGGGTGATACGGTCAAAATTTGGTCAAGGAAAAACGCGTGTAAATCGGTGAAATCGTTTATTTAAAAAATCAAATTAAATTTCTTTTTCAAGTTCAATTAGTATAAAATTCAGGAAAAATATTCAGTTAGGCTTCCGCTTTTCCAAATCCGAATTGCCGGGCCTTACGCTTGACCCCTGCCATCAGATTTTGTACAGCCACCTTGTCCACCTTCTTCGCCCCAGAAAGCCAGTTTGCCTTGAACTGCTGCTCGTCCTTAGCAGTTTTTTGGTCTTCTTTAGGTTCCGCTTGACAATAGCCCAGTATTTCTCAATTGGGCGGAGCTCTGGCGTGTTGGGAGGGTTCTTGTCCTTGGGAACCACCTGCACGTTGTTGGCGGCGTACCACTCCACGGCCTTTTACCGTAATGGCAAGATGCCAAATCCGGCCAAAACAGTACGGAACAACCGTGTTTCTTCAGGAAAGGCAGCAGACGTTTATTCAAGCACTCTTTCACGTAAATTTCTTGGTTGACAGTCCCGGAAGCTATGAAAATGCTGCTATTCAAGCCACAGGTACAGATGGATTTGCCAAACCAGATATTTCTTTGCGAACTTTGACAGTTTCGTGTGCTTGAAAATACCTGCTACCTTTCCCTTCCTTTGCCGTATAAAACTCCTGTCCCGGAAGCTGCTTGTAGTCGGCTTTGACGTAGGTTTCGTCGTCCATTACCACGCAGTCAAACTACGTCAGCATCGTCGTGTACAGCCTCCGGGATCACGCTTTGGCCGTCGTATTTTGTTTATCATCGCGATTTGGAGTCACTACCTTCTTGTAAGTCGATAGTCCGGCTCGTTTTTTGGCTCGATGCACGGTTGTAGACGATACACCCAGCTTATTTGCGGCATCTCGGAGAGATAGGTTAGGGTTTCGCTTGAAACTACCGGCAATCTCTTTGTCGTCTCAGCGGCTTCCGGTTTTCGATTTCCCCCGATCCAGACTTCCTGGCTGTCGACAAACGTTCCCCAAACACTTTAATTACATTTGTAACGGTTGATTTGGCAACTTTTAGCGATTTTGCCAACTTTGCGTGCGAGTAGCTCGGATTTTCGCGATGCGCGAGCAAAATTTTGATACGCTGCTCTTCTTGCTTGGGCGGCATTTTGACAACTGAAGAGTGAATTCCAAAATCAAAATAGGAGCAACATTCTACACACACACACACACCTTCAAAATGAGGGGTGTTCAGGTTTTTTAAATGCAAAATTGAAAGAAATACGTCAAGTAGATATTGATCAAATTTTGACCGTATCGCCCTTTATGCAAGAACACGGTAGCCAGATATAAAGCCAACGGACTCAAATTCGGACCCAACGGAGCTAAAGATGAATCCTACAAACTGTCCAAATCCAGGCAAGACCCATTGAATCTTTTTGGGTCCTGACAAAAGCTTATTTGCTTAAACATGTTAACGCAGTGGATTCCATAACAACTTTTGAAAGAGACTGCGTAAACAGTATCCAAATACGTTAGGAACTGAACATTAAGGTGGATTTCATCGACACGGATATCAACCCAAACACAAAATGTTGGGCAAACGTAAGTTAAAGAAAACTCGATAGACGAGCCGATTCCAGCCGTATAGCACTCGTCCCGGCTTTGTTGATAAAACTACATTCAAAACTTTTTCGTCCACCAACACCTCCTCTATGCATCTTTAAAGCCGAAATGTGTAGAAAGTGGCCCACCCTAAAGACGGTTGTGAACACAAATTGATAAAACCTTTACAAGACCCTAAAGATTTGAATATGTTCTATTGAAAGATATTATGACCACTTGAGAACCTTCCTAGAACCTATTGGCTTTCCTCATTTCAATGATTTCTTATATTTCTATATGGCGATTATAAGAAATCACTGTTTTGCAAAAAAACTAATTTATCTTCGCAATGGCTACTTTAAAACTATTTGCTCATCTGGTGACTATCCTCAATACCAATTTCCCGTTCAATGCATTTACTGGAGGACTTTTTTTTTTAAATGCTTTTTCAAATGCCCATAATAAGAAAATTTGAATGAGTCATAAAACGACATTTCAAAACATCATTTTACGAGTTCACAAAGCCAAAATTAAACCTTTGATAGGAGTAAAAGATAGAAGTAAAAGGAATTTTAGGAGAAAAGGTTCTCAGATCGGTGTAAAGAATCTGTGTAGGTTCTCATAAACCTGACTAAAATTTGATTGATTTCTAGTGGCTTTCATACAACTTTTCATGGATGTTTGGTCCATTCGGCCAAACCTCCATGTGCCAAAGATCCATATGTCAAACGTCCCACCCCCGTTTTTTCCATCTTTGAAATCAGAGCAGAAAGCGATTCTAACCCAAATAAGATTGCCAAAACACTCCAGCTTTATGGCGTTCAATTAATGTTTTATGAAAGCCACAAAAAATCACTTTGGTTTTATCGTAGCACCAAGAGGCGCCAATAGATTTCATATTTTGGTCAGGTTTATAAGAACCTGCACAGGTTGATCTTAAAACTTTTTTTTTATTATCAATCATTTATTTGTACAGGCTTAATCGAATCATCTTTACAGAGCCAAATTTTCATATTTTTATGCATCATTTATCTTAAAACTAAAGTTAGGGAGATAGAACCGATTACTCGCGGTCGTCTCGAGGTTAATAGGAATTACACATTACGGAAAGAGGGTGGGAATTTAAAGTATGGTTTACATAACACATTAAATTTAAATTCTAAATTATTGAGACACTTATAACTATACAATTTATGGTTTTCTTTTGACTTGAACATTTTTTGAAAAAGAAAAAAAACACACACATACACAGATACAAAAAACTTAAAATAAACATACAGGTTAAACTAACTACAATCTAAGGCTTTACTCCATTTATTCTGCCAGCTAACAAGTGACTGTTGACGAAAAATAGAAAAAAAATCGTTGAAGGCGATTTGTCGATCATAAATAACGCCTTCCATAGCGCCCACCTTTGCAAGCGAGTCCGCTTTCTCATTGCCCGGAATTGAACAGTGAGAAGAAACCCATACAAAGGTGATGATAAAATAACGCGAAGATAAAGCACTTAGAAGCTCCTGTATTTTCATGAGAAAATTTGAGGAGTGCTTTACCGGCCTCAAGGAGCGAATAGCCTCTATAGAACTGAGACTATCCGTGAAAATGAAGTACTGATCCGGTGTTAGTGAGGCAAGCATTTCTAGCGTGAAGTTTGTTGCCGCTAATTCAGCGACATATACGGAACAAGGAGCATGAAGTTTACGATTGGCGCTATAAATTTCATTAAATATTCCAAAGCCTGCTGGCTCCTCTATCAAAGATCCGTCAGTGAAAAACGATTTAGTGGAATCAACATGGCCAAACTTTGCAGCAAATATCACCGGAGCCATCATAGGACGATGATGCTTTGGGATTCCACGAAGCTCCTGCTTCATGGATAAATCAAAATGAACCGAATTGTCAAAATTGGAGAAGCAAACACGATTGGAAATGTTCGGCGAAGGGCTGACATCCTGTGTTATGTACAAATGGTACAAAGTCATGAAGCGCGTTTGAGGATTCAACTCAAGGAGCTTCTCAGGTATTTTCGATCACCTGGGGGTTCATAACTTCACACCTGGTGAGGAGCCGGAGAGATAATTCTGAAAACCGATCCGAGGGAGGCAACATGCCAGCCAGCACTTCAAGACTCATGGTGTGAGTCGAGTGCATGCAACCTAACGCGATACGAAGACACCGATACTGAATACGTTCCAGTGTAATGAAGTGCGACCGAGCCGCTGACTGAAAACAAAAACTACCGTATTCTATAATCGACAAAATTGGTGTCCGGTACAACGTTAGAAGATCTTGCGGATGCGCTCCCCACCAGGTCCCGGTAATTGTGCAGAAAAAGTTGATCCTTGGCTGGCATTTTCGCTTCACATACTCAATATGGGATCTCCAGGTGCACTTTGAATCGAACCAGATCCCAAGATGACATGGAATGAGTTATCGGTGTACCCCAAATTTGAAGCTTCGGTTGTGCTGGGTTATGCTTCCTAGCAAAAACTACCAACTCAGTTTTCTCCGTAGAGAATTCGGTAGACAAATTGTCTAAGGTATCCTGTAAGGGTCCTTGCAGATCGACCCCATTGGGTCCCGTGACAAACACTACACCGTCATCTGCAAGTTGTCTCAACGTACAGTTGTCACTTAGACAACGGTCAATGTCTTTGACATACACATTATACAAAAGGGGGCTTAAACATGGAAAGCAACGCGAGACAGTCGTTCGTTCCCTTACCCCTACGGAAACCATATTGAGTATCTGAAAGCAGGTTATTCGTCTCAACCCATTTGTCCAGGCGGAAGAGGATCATTTTCTCCAACAACTTTCGAATACAAGATAACATCGCGATGGGTTGATAGGAATTGTGGTCGGATGCGGGCTTACCAGATTTTTGAATGGCAATAACTCTCACCCGTCTCCAATCATCCGGTACAATGTTGAGTTCCAGAAACTGATTAAACAAGTTCAACATGCGCCTCTTAGCGACGTCTGGGAGGTTCTTAAGCAAGTTGAACTTGATCCTATCAGCACCTGGAGCCGTATTGCCACACGAAAGGAGAGCGAGAGAGAACTCTACCATTGAAAAGGGTTGGCTGATCTCATCTATCGAATTTGTGGTTTCGCGAGGAATGATCCGTGCTGGCACAGAATCTTAAAACTTTGTTTTCTCAAATTCCTTTTACTCCTTTCCAAGGTTTTCTTGCGAATTTTTAAACAAAATGCTGTTTTGAAATGCCGTGTTAGGAATTATTCATATTATCTAATTATGGTAATCGAAAGAAGCATTATAAAACCATTTTGCGTCCAGTAAATGAATGAAACGGAAAATTGGCATTGAAGGTTTTAAAACGGCTTATCATATGATCAAATTGTTTTATATTAGTCATTACGAGAATAAATTGGCTTTTTAGCATAATTTCCAAGGCGCTTTAATGTTCGGCTCTTATCGTGCCAATATTCACCATAAAATTTAATGCGCCTTTGATTTGGACTCAATTGTTTTGGATATTTTGCTATCAAAGAAAATTTCTTTTTTCTTAGTTATTATTTACTGCTAAATGAACCAGAAGAGCAGAGAATCGAACAAAGCAGAACAACAAAAACCAACCACGATATGACAGTGCAGTTCGACAGCTGTGGCCTTTTGGCCGTAAGTTGGTTTTCATGGCAGCCAAAAGGTTTTATGAAGGTTCTCAGTTGGTCATAGCATCATTCACTAGAATCCTGGTGAGTGTGAGCGTTTTAGTGGATACATGTAACTAGAAAGCTGGAAGTAAGATCAGTAATTCCCATTTATTTCCAACTATATTAATTGCTTATCTTTCTTCTCATTTTCTAGTAATCTTTCACTGGAAAATTTTCAAAATCTTTATGGTCTAGTAAAAGTTGTATGACCTTGTTTCCACAACCGTCTATAGAGTGGGCCACTTTGTTTAAATTTCGGCTTTAAAAAAGTATAGAGGATGTTGGTTGACAAAACCGTTTTGAATGTAGTTGCATCAACAAAGCCAGGAGGAGTGCTATACGGCTGAAATAAAGCTAAAATTGATACTTGGGAAGCAACAGAAATAAATTAATGAAGTATCAGTCACTCAGTCAGCTTGACACACAGTCAGCTTGATTCGGTCTAATGACCTATTCGGCCTAATATCTCATTTGGCCTTATGCCAGTTGGTGTAATGGCGTTCGGCCTACACGGTAAGCTTCCTTTACCCATTAATGGGTACCGATTTATTATTATTGTTATTCCTCCTGTGGATTTTTACGCATTTTACTGAAAAAACGGCGTCTACCCACGCCGTTTTACGGTAAAATGGGTAAAAATTTCCACAGGAGGAATAATAATAATAATAAATCGTACCCATTAATGGGTAAAGGAAGCTTACTGTGTAATGGCATTCAGGCTAATGTTCCCCATATAAGAAATAAATATTTACTATCCACTGACGCCTGTTAGCAGACCGAACACGATAAAAACATAATGGTCAATTATAACAAAACAGTCAAATCAGGCAAAGGTAAAACCAAGGGGCAAGACTCTCTTCATCGTGAGGAATTTCAGAGTTGCTTTTGAGGTACCTCGAGTAACTCTCATTGCTCAGCAAGCGAGAACTGTCATTTTTGTGCAACTGTCAAACAAACCGACGCTAGTACATTAGCTCTCAAGTGTGCACAATTGGAAATTATCAATTATCAATGTTTTAGGAAAACAAGGGAACGCCCCCCCCCCCGCCCTTGTCACGTTTTTTGTATGGACCTTCAATTTTTTGTATGGATCGTCACGTTACCCCCCCCCCCCTTTCCCCTCCCTCCTTACTGCGTGACATAATTAATGGACCTTCCCCAAACCTCATTCACTTAAACTACTTATATGATATGATCGTACAATTTTATATCGTATTTACAACTATTCGTGTAAGACTTTGCCTTTTTAGATACGAAGTTATTTGTATGTCTCCAATTAAGTCAAACTTTGTATAAACCCATCAGTTTTGGCTTAATCTGCAATTTTCTTATGCAGCTTCATTCCATCAGACGGTCAGACTAAGGACTGGTGGTTTGGAACAAGAGCAGGAGAAGAGACAAACGAGCTCAGCCCACTGCACTCTGACACAAGCTTCTCCGAATCGATGTTTAGCAAATTAAGAATCTATACATCATGCCTCATCATTGTACTTCAGTAGGGCTCAATCTTTTCAAACAAATTGGAAGTCTAGTTGGAAGTCAAACTTTTCGAAACCTTGGCAACCGATAAGATCTGATGAATATTGATTTAATTTAAAGCTATATTGAGTTACTCGCGAGTTACTCGGTGCATCAAAGCAACTCAGAATAGAGCTTTCTCACCCCTAGGGTTAAACAAAGAAATCGAAAAAAAAAACATACCACAATATCTCCTTTGACTTAAGAAACCAACAAAATGAAATAAATTTAGTTGAGCAGTGCAATAAATGACTAAGGTTCTAAGAAGCGGATGAAATAAAACTAGTGCACCTTCGAGTAAAATACTCTGCTAGAATAACCGCGTCATGAAATCCTATTTCAATTAACTGAGGCTTTCTTTAATATTACACAGATAGAAAAAAACATTGAATTTTCTGCGTTTTATAATTCACATAAAGGAAATGCTAGATTTGACAGAAAGTGATGGGATATTGCATGTAAATTTAAGCATGATAACGCCTGAATCCATCCTGTTGTATGAAAGATTGCAAACAATGTTGTATGGCGCATGAAAGATTGCAAACAATTTCGTTGTTTACTCCTCCTTTTGCTTGGAATTAAGCGAAGGAAAATTTTACGCGCTTGCTAAAATTAATTAGTTATT
>JASCZW010014668.1:0-22368 GCA_034211315.2 Aedes japonicus
TACGGTAAGAAGCTTTGTTGAATTTTTTTAAATATCGTAGGTATCATTTGAGTAGAAATCCTTGAAGAAACAAAAGCGGTGGGCCACATGGAGACACAATGGGCTCGGAGTAAAGTATCGTATAAGCCCTTTCCGAGGTGGAGTCCCTACTTATGATAGGGTTCAATCCCATGTGAAAAATTATTGTCAAAGCGTTGGTATTATTGGTCCTTTGCCATTAAGTCACAACGAAAATCAAGAAATTTACCGTAAAAAGGGGTTGCTGAGTTTGTTGTTCTAAAGCCCAGTTGGTTGCTACTCGGGGGACAACAACAGAAAAAGTTCTGAGCTATTGAAATAAATCTAGAAACTCTGAATTTTCCAAAGTCCTACTAAATGCATCATTGCAGTACATTTGTACTAGGGATTTAAAAATATATCCCTGAATTAGTCCTAGATTCCTAAGAGTATAGAAAGAAAAGACCAACAATTTAGGGTACATCCTGGAAAGTTTAGAAGACGACTTCCAAGACCTTCAGGAAGATGATTCCCGAGGAAGAGACTTCCTCGAAAAAAAAAACTTCTCGGATGGTCAGGTAGAAGCTTCTTAGAAGTATTGGGAGCAAGCAGTTCAAGTAAGAAGAACCTTCAAAAATTCACGACCGAACATTACCGAAGTTCAAGATCATACTTACCAAAACTCCAGGACAGAACTTCCCCAAGAATCAGGAGAGGACTTATCAGAGCTTCAGGACGAAGTGGAGGGAAGAGAACTTCTTTGAAGTTAGGAACTTTCAGAGGTTCTGGAGTTCTTCCCAGAAATTCAAGATTGAACTTCCCGGAAGTTTAGAAAAAATACTGCCCCAAATTTTAAACGGAAACCAACCAGGAAGGGAACATCCTATAGTTTCTCAAAATATCAGGAAAAAAAATCCTTAGGCTAGGCAGATTTGGCAAAGCCCACCCGTATAATCACAGACCATTCCTGGACCATTTCCATAGTTGTTGGCGACCGCTTCCGTTATTGTTATATTTACCCTTATAGTTGACAACGATAAACTAAGAATCTCCTATATAGTTTTAACAATATGTCAGATGGTAGAAGGCCAAATAACAATATGCTGAATAGGCGGTTGGGTTAGGTTACCATAAAAATATGGCAATTTTCACGAACAAAATTTTTGCTGTGTTCTATGCCAGACGGTCGGTATGTATTCTACACCGGGTGCAGATGGTAGAGAGCCTTTCAATGACAACATGGAGAATATTGACAGTGTGTGTTGGTGTGGAGGTTGTGTGGTGGGGGTGAGATTGGATTGTTCGATGGCATTAGCGTGGACTGGGATAGTATGTCTTGCATTCGAAGTGTGGTTCTGACTGTATAGCCAATTGTTTTTCGTTATGCGGGAACTTCCTCAAAGTTATGGAGAAAACTTCCCAAAAGTTCAGAAGTCCAGGAAGAAACTTCAAGAAAAAATGTAAGGGATTTTTCCTAGGAGTTTTGGAGACGGCTTTCCCAAAGTTTCAATAATAATGTCCTCGCAGTTCAGGATGGGACCAATCAGAAGTTTGGAAAGAATAAGCTCATGAAAAACTCCCTAGAATTTCAGAAAGAAACTTACCAGAGAAGGCACTACCTGTAGGATCAAGAAAGATTTTTTTCAAAAATACTGTAAAGAACTCCTCAGAAGTTCACAAGAGGTCTTTTCAGAAGTTCCAAAGAGACGAAAAGTTTAGTTGGAACTACCCAGAAGTGCTAGAGAGCTTCCTTAAAGGTTCGAATCGAACATTCCAGCATTTCAGAATGAGAATTTCTCAAAGTTCAGAAAGTACTAGAAGGTCAGGTAGATACTTTTGATAAATTAGGAAGAAACTTTGGAAGTTCAGAAAAGAACTTCTCTCAGAAGTTCAGAAAAGAACTTCTCATAAGTTCAGGAAGAAACTTCTTACAACTTCAATAAGATTTTCCAAGAAATTCTGAAGAGTACTTTCCCAAAGTTTGGCGAAAATTTCCCCGTAGTTCAGGATGGGACTTATCAGAAGTTTAGAAAGTAACTATGTTCAGGAAAAAAAACTTACCAAATGTTTCTAGAGGGTAAGGTTTGGTTCTTGAACGATAATGTTGAAGAAAATAAGAAGTGACTGCCAAAAAGTTCATGAGGTTTTTTGCCTGAAGTTTAGGAGGAAACATACAATCCAAGAAAAAGATACAGAAACGTTTACATAATCACACAAATAGCGAAAATGACATAACTCGCTCTCTTATTACGCCTTTTCGTTGAAAGAAGTCTAATTTTGTAATAAAAAATAACAGACTTATATAGACATTCCCAGACATTTCAAATTTGTATCACAGATATTTGAAAAAAATATCTGGCATCGATTGGATGCATTTGACACCAGGTGGCGTATACACACGGTAAATCTGGAAAACTCCTGTTATGACTATATCTTTGCACATTTGCAAGATTATAGTTGATACGTCAATAAATGATGGTTGTGCTATACACTAATGAAGAGTACTTTCCACTGCCCTTCGGTTCAGAAAGGGTATGGGCGCGTTCTGTCGAGTTGGTCGCGGCAGATTTCATGTGTGAATCGGCTGCCCCATCAACGTTCAAAAGTGCCTGAACCAAATGGACAGCTTGTAATGATCACTTGAAGATGCGATGGGGGATTATTGCCCTGTTATTCCCAAATGAAGCACGTTGTAAAACGTTTCTTGTATTCTATAACCAAACATGATGGAATTGAGTAAACGAGCGGAAACTAAACGGGATTGATCTCTCATATGTATCCGTCGAACCATTCTGAACGGCCGTTGTGAGAATATCACCATGAAAATCTCACATGCGCATAGCGTGTTACCAATCACTAATGCCTTTTCCTTTCTATTCTCTTCCCTATTCTATGAACACGAGCAATATCATATCGTCATCCTAAAGTCAACTCTTCGAATGCAGTAACATCGAGACAACACAGAGCAATAAAGAACGGTTTAAACCCTAACCAATTTTACTTTCAGACAAATTTTCTAGCACAAGGTAAGTAATCAACATTACACCATTACAAAATATACTGAATATCATCATATCGACATAATATATAACGGGAAAAGGGAGGGACCATCAGGGCACCCAAGTGAAACGATTTGGATAGGGAGCATGGGACTGCCTCCTCCCTATTGTTAACATTTCGTGGAACGAGGGTGGGCTCTTCGACCCCATCTATTGGGTTTATTCTGTCAATCGGAGCTCGACTCTAATGCTGTATGTGTGAACTTGCTTTTGGAAGGAGATTCTCTTCCCTTTATTCGCGGGTTTCGCGTAAGTGTCTCTGCTTACGGGCCCGCCCAAACGTTTTTGGCCCTTCATACAGGAGCTTGAAGATCACAAACAACAGTAGAATCCTGATCAAATCGTTTTTCAGATGATTCCACTGCTATAGAAAGTTACCTTGCTACAATAGATGGTAGTATCTCATCATCATCATCATCATCATCAATGGCAAGATGCCAAAGCCGGCCAAAATTGAACGAAACAATTTTGTCACTTCAGGAAAGGCAGTACACGTTTTTGAAGCCACTCGCTCAGATAAATTTCCTGGTTGACGGTTCCGGTCGCAATGTAAACGTTGCTCTTCAAGCCACAAGTACAGATGGCCTGCCACATCAGATATTTCTTCACGAACTTTGACAGTTTAATGTGCTTGCAAATTTTGTATAAAGCCCAAGAAGCTGTTTAAAGTCTGCCTTGACGTGAGTCCTGTACCAAGCAATCAAACTTCATCAGCATCGCCGTGTTCGACTTTCGCGATCGTGCTTTGGCCGACGTGTTTTGTTTATCGTCGCGATTTGGAGTCACCACTTTCTTGTAAGTCGAGAGTCCAGCTCGTTTTTAGCTCTATCCACGGTTGAAGGCGCCACTCCCAGCTTCTTTGCGACATCACATCTCAGACGGAGAGGTTTGGATTCCGCTCGAAACAGCGGGCAACTCTTTTTGTCGACGCTGTGGCCTCCGGCTTTCGATTTCCCCCCGATCCAGCTTTCCTGGCTGTCGACAAACGTTCACCGAACACTTTTAATACGTTGATAACAGTTGATTTAGCCACATTGAACAATTTCGCCGACTTGGCGTGAATTTTGATGCGTCGATTCACTTCCTTCGACGACATTTTGATAACTAAAGTGCTAATCTCAAAATCAAAATAGAGGTATGATACTACACGCACACATCGACACATCTTAAAAATGAGGGGTATGAAAATAGCAGGTGGAAATGCGTCAAGTTTAAGTCGACCAAATTTTGATCAAATCACCCTTTATATAGCATTTTTTTGTCGTAATGCTTGTTCACTACGAAATCAATAGACGGCATCTTCCAATCCTGTCAAAACTGCAGTTCAATATATGATAGTTTGCCATAATAAAATAAACTAAGTTTGCTACGGCCCAACAATGTATGCAATTTTTTGCCTCGAGTAATATGTGAGAATATAAATAGCGTTGGATAGAATTTCGGTGAATCTTGTCCTAACCATTAGCTTCTAGAAAGTTGATGAATGTGAATAATGAAACGTCGCTGTTAGTCCATTTTCCGATTGACTGTACTCCGGGAAACTCTATCCAGTGCCTGTTTTATCGAGCGAATAGACGAATATTGAAATACGAAATGTGTAAGCATTAGTTTACGCTTGGTGAATTTGCATCTCTGAAGTGGTTTCCTTTGTGATCACAAACAACAGAAAACCTACCAAGCGACTCCTGGTTCGAAAAAAAAAGTTTATCGTATTAGTAGGGCCATCATCGAACTTCTACCCAGCTCAGACTTTGACTGATAAAACGAGTGGTTTAGGGTGTCCTTGGTAGCAGTAGTACGATCTCAATCTAACTTCAATGTTTCACTAAAAATCCTTTTAAAAAAATCGAATACAAATTTAGAAGCGTGTTTTAATTATAAATTAATTTTCCAGCCATCACATTTTCCCAGTTTAATTATTGTTATTAAAATCTGTATGCATCAATTCCAAACGTGAAGCATTGATCTGGCAAAAATACCGGTAATTTTCCGGTGATTGTTTGAAATCCCACTTCGAAAATGGCATCACCCTAATGTAGACCGCGACAGGAAAATTTCATTGAAAGGTGCAAAAGTCTGAACACATCGGACCGATCGCCTCCATGGAACATGTTGCCACACAAGACGGAGCCGAACCGAATAGTGCAAGAAGTCATAAATTACCCTTTATCAACCGACGTCCAGCCAGGCGGGTTTCGTTGCTGGCAAAAGTGAAAATTCACTCATAAATAAAGTTTGTAAGCTCGTTACCACGTTTGAGGGAAATTTGTGCTGGAAAGATGACTAGACCAGCACGGACCCAGGGAGGACGAGGTTGTTGATGGTTCGAGTGATTTTCGTTTTCGATAGAATGTGACACTTTGAGGGCTTTCCGAGTTCACCTTTAGCTTTTGCGGCGTCATACAACGTAGCACTTGCATACGGGTTCTTGGTAACAGTGGCGTAAATAGTCATTTTTGAATATAGTTTATGATGAAACTATAGCTCTTGACTAATTGTGCACTATTTTCCAATAGTGCATTTCCCTAACATTGCTATCGAAAGTGATCAATGCATAATATTTTTTGAATATTCCGATTATCAGCTGTCTCGTCTAAGAACTCAATATAACAGCAATACAGAGTGAGGCAAATTTATGAAACCAAACAAGCACAATCAAGCATCATGATAAATGATATTTTGAAAATCATCTTCTGGAACGAGGCATCGGCTAATGAATCGCATTGAGTCCAGATGCCTATTTACGGCACTGCTTAGGTAATGACAACACGCACCCTTTTTCGCTTTGTCTGTCCAAGTTTTCTTCGCTTTATTTCTACTTTGTGGGTAGTAAACGGCACAACAATCGATCGGTTTGTGAATGTGCGAATGTCAATAAATCCACTCTTTTATTTTATTTTATTCCGCAATTTTCGCTTATGCAGTGTGACGTTGTCGATATTTCTTTTTGGTTATTTATTCGATCCATTTCAACAGGGGATGTAGCTCAGATGGTAGAGCGCTCGCTTAGCATGTGAGAGGTACGGGGATCGATGCCCCGCATCTCCAAGAGTTTTTTACATTAATATTTGAAAGTGAAAGTTCCAGAGCATCAGAATGAAGGACCGCGCCGGACGGCTAGATGCTTTTCCAAGTTGTGTTCCAACTGTAGCATAGAACAGTCGCGTTAGTGCGTTTCCAGGCGAAATGACCTGGAAATGTGGACAATTATTTTCGATACTTTCTTATTGGAATGAAACTTAGCAAACGCGTTTGTCTTAGAAGACTGAACATTTTGCGCGCTAACATAGATTTTCGTGACTCAAGAGTTAGTTTTAATAAGGGCGTAATCATTAAGAATAGCACTTCAATTAATAATTTGTAGCTTGAAAGCCTTTTGTTGTACAAAAAAACTGTCTAAGAACAAGTTGTGACCCTATGTGTGAAGGTTGTGAAAAAATATACACTGAGAAAAAAAATCGCACGTTGAAACTTATGTCCCTGGCCTTCTAAAACCAGGAAAAGATATTTTGCAACAGGCGTGATGGCTATGGGTCCTCTAAAGTTTACAATCTGTTGTGTTCAAATGTTGGACCAACTTATCGCCTGCCTGAATTTTAGGTAGCATCAAGGGTTTTAAGTAGTTTGAAAAACTCGTCCGTTGGGCAAACTGTGATATTTATGTCTGATAGAACTGCATCCCTATAGAAAAATAGCAAAAATTTTGCAGGCCGTTGTAAATACAAATCAAATTGTAGCAAAGTTGCTGAATGGCATTTTTTCGCTACTTCCCATGACAACGGGTCATGCGATGCAATTGGTAGCACATTAAAACAAATGGCAAGAACCGCAAGTATAGCTAAAGGACATGAACACCGAATAACAAATGCAAAGGAATTATATGATTGGGACAATCAGAAAAATAATTTTGTTATGTATCTTATGAAGACTACGAAAAGGGAGTTACAGAATGGAGCAATATTTTTCAGTAAACTAAAATGATTACTGGTACACAATAACATCCCTCTTTTGTTCCGCGTTCAGATCATCAGATAGAGGCAAAATTGTTTTCAAAGGATGTAGTATCAAGCCTTCATAGTATATACATAAACATGTAAAATGAAAGGAAACTTATCTTAACTTATCTAAATGTAGAAACAATATATGTACTTTAGTAAGCGCATAATAAGTTGGAAATACAATTAAACAAAAATATAAGAAAAGATTTTTCAATCATTTTCCCCTATTTCATTTGCTGTTTATAGAATCGTCTTGCTGGCTAAAAGTGAGTTGTGGGAAACTAAAGGCATATTTCGAAAAAGGTATTTTTGCGAAGCTGGAGAACCACGAATAATTTTTGAAAATGCCGTATTTTCTGCTGGAAATATACTGCAACATCGAAACACGTTTATTTTGGACTTTTTTAAACGAAAAATACTGTTTGAAACATTTTACCCCATATCTTTGAAATCGTTCATCCAATCGTCTTGCTGTCAAGAAGAGAGTTGTAGGAAACATAACAATTACTTTGAAAATCGTTTTGTGGTTACTAGGGAAACGCGAATAGTTTATGAAAAGGTCGTATTTTCGAATATTATTCGAATATGATAAAATTAAAACGAAAATATTTCGAGAACGGTTGAGGAGCTTAATATTTTCAAAATACTTAAAAAATCAGATTATATCATCAGAAAACCGTTTGTTTTTTGCAAATATTAACATTTTCAGAAATACACCGAAAGTTGATCTTCAAGATAAAAAATTTCTGACATTTCTGTATCCTCAAATTTTCGTTTAATTTTGCGTAATAACTTCAAGTTTTCACAGTAAAAACATACAAAAAATCAAGAAATCGTTTTTTGAGATATTCAAATTTTAATGTCAATATGTGACTTTCTTTGTGACGAAAAAAAAATGTTGTTTATCAATTTTTTTGTACAATCAAACGTTTTCGAGCTACAAATGATTAATTGAAGTGCTGTTCAAAATGCTTACGCCCTTTTTAAAACGGACTCTTGAGTCCAAATTTGTGTCAAATCAGTGGAAATAACTTACTTTCGTGGGTAAAACGTGTGTTTAAATTTTCAATTAAATCGGAGACACTTGAAGTTGGTCGGTAGGTCATTTCGGCTGGAAACGTTCTTTAGCAGTGATGAGCTGTACAGGGCATAATGTTGAACACCGTAAGCTAGTGTCCATTTTAAATACATCAAATTACTTATTAATGGCACAACATGCCTCAATCAATCAATAGGAATCATTAGCTTGAGACAAACTCGATTTTGTTGGCGGTACCAACGTGGAATAGTGGCAACTGGAAAATCGGGTAAACATCTACATCCACTGCCGACAGGAAGTTAGTAACTCACTGTATCTGAATCTGGTGCTATTTGGTTTGTGGGAACAAGAAGATCCCAGAAAAAAAAACGCTAGAAGTCATTGTTTACAAATGTTACTTTCGACCTTTTGACTATTTTGTCTAGAATACACACTTTTTTAGGCATTCTTCGATGTAAACTTGGGATGTAATCTTCTAAGATGTGAGGAATAGGCCACAACTTCAAATCGGTCGGCACGAAATTGACCTTATTGTCCGCATACCACTTCAGCACGTCCTTGAAGTAGTGGCATGAGGCCAAATCCGGCCAGAAGATTGTTGGGACGTTGTGGGCCTTCAGGAGAGGAAGCAGCCGCTTCTGGAGGCACTCTTTTATGTACACCCGTCCGTTCATCGTGTCCTGGGTCACGAAAGGTGCACTCCGCTTCTCGCACGTACAGATGGCTTGCCAAACCAGGAATTTCTTCGCAAATTTGGACATCTTCTGAGTGCGGACATGCTCCGGAACGCTGAACTTATCCTTGGCCGTGAAAAACAGGTTGCCGGGGATCTGTTTGAAGTCGGCTTTTACATATGTTTTGGCGTCCATGATGCAGCATTCAACTTTCGTCAGCATGTTGAGGTACAACTTCCTGGCACGGGTTTTGGCGGACTTGTTCTGCTTCTCGTCGCGATTAGGGGCCTTTTGTACCTTGAACGTTCGAAGCCCAGCCTTAGTTTTGGCCTTCTGGACAAAACTTCGGCTTAGGTGCAGCTTCTTAGCCACATCCCGGACGGAGGCGTTCGGATTACGGTTGAAGGCCCCAACTACGCGGTTGTGATTTTTGGTGTTGTACGGAATACTTTTTCCTTCACTTCTGGGCTTCCGATCGGTGGTCAACCGTTCCTCGAACCGCTTAATCACTCGCGACACGATGCGAGAGATCCTTGTTCTCGTGATGAATGCGCAAGATTTTATCACACACGAGCTGTTCTTTCGACTTCATTTCCGCGAGTTTTGATCACAGGACTTTAAAACTAGCAGGATGTAAATAATGCACTATGAACTAAATCCACCCAAATTTTCATTAAATTCTACCCAACGGTTAAAAAGTTAGAGCAATTTCATAGTGTGGGAATTTCATCGTGGACACCCTTTAGGCCAGCTATTCCCGTTGGTGGACGGATTGTGTGGATTTTGGAGCGGACGTTACTGATGAATCGCATGCAATATCCGACGACGTGGAGCAGACGACTATAAGAGGACCAGCGTAGGAACCATGGATGAATAGTCGGTGACGCTTGGGTGACTGCAACGGTAGTTTTTATCTCCAATGCTTCCTCTGGCACTCCTGGGGGGATAGAATTAGGCCAGTCTTGCGGTGGACACGCTAGCCACTTTTGTCCACAACTCCACAAATTACTTTTGAGCAATTCATTAACCGACATGCCGCGAGAGACCAAATCGGCTGGGTTTTCAACTCCAGGGACATGCCTCCATTGGCAGCCTTGTGTGTACTGTTGAACTTCCGACACCCTGTTTGCTACGTATGTGGGCCAAACATTCGGAGGTGATCGTAGCCATTGTAGAGTGACTGCGGAGTCCGACCAGAAATAAGATTCAGCTAGGTACCTTGACGTCAACAGCCTTCTTGATACGAGCGTGCAGATGAGCGTCTATCACAGCAGCACATAATTCCAAACGGGCGATGGTGATTTGTTTAAGCGGTGCTACACGAGATTTTGATGCCAACAGATGAATCGTCACTCATCCTTGCCTGTCTTCACAGCGGACGTACGTACACGCACCGTACGCGGCTTGGGATGTATCTGCGAAGGTGTGGAGTTGGATTACGGAATCGGGAAGGAAGGCGTATCTTTCGACACGATGCTCGGAGATGGCCACCAGTTCTTGTTGATAGGCTTCTCACTTCGATTTAATGGGATCTGGAACTGGGTCATCCCAATCGCAAGAAAGTAACGAAAGTTCCTGGATGATAATTTTTGCTCGAACGACTATTGGAGCAATGAGACCTAAAGGGTAAAAAAGTTTTGCAGTCCCTGAGAGGATGTATCGCTTCGATGGTGGTTCATCTCTGGATTGGATGTGAGAATCGAAACGGAGAAAGTCGCCTCCAGGTTCCCAGATAATTCCCAGTGCTCTGATGGATTCGTCGGGGTTGAAGTGAAGAGCAGATTGCGTTCCAACTTGTTCATCGCTGAGACCTTGCAACACTTCGAGCCGGTTCGACGTCCACTTTCTTAGTTCGAAGCCTCCCTTCTTCAGCAGTTCGTCGAGCTTTGTACGTAGAAGGATTGCTTCTTCGATTGACTGAGCACCACCAATATAGTCATCGACGTAGAAACTTTTCTTTAACGCTGGACCGCCTTTCGCATATGCA
The DNA here is from genome assembly GCA_034211315.2 of Aedes japonicus. Lineage (NCBI taxonomy): Eukaryota > Metazoa > Arthropoda > Insecta > Diptera > Culicidae > Aedes > Aedes japonicus. Next base: position 10,755 of record JASCZW010014668.1, read on the forward strand.
AAGCCTTCATCTTCGGCGAGTTGCTGGAGAGTACGTGTTGCTAGGTAGGAGGATGGATCCAAACCGTAGGTAACCGTCAGCAGTTCATAGACCTGGGCTGGAGCAGACATGGAGAATCGCCAAAATATACGTTGGAACGGTGTGTCCACCGGGTGAACAAGTACCTGCCGGTACATTTTGGCAATATCCGCAACTAGAGCAATGGGAAACGTACGAAACCGCAAAATGATGTCTAAAAGATCGTCCTGAACCACAGGACCCACGCAAAGAGCTTCATTGATCGAGAAACCGGTAGAAGTTTTCGCGGAGCTGTCGAATACGACCCAGACCTTGGTTGTCGTACTTGCTTACTTAATTACGGGGTGGTGTGGCAGATAATATGCTGAAGTACTTCCGTCGTCCGCTTTGACCAACTGCAAATGGCCAAGGGAGATGTACTCTTTGATGAATTGATGATATTCTTCCTTCAAATGCGGATTTCGTTCTAGGCGTCTCTCTAGGTACTCGAACCGTCGCTGGGCGTTGTCTCGGGATTCTCCCAGCATAACATCGAAGTCTGGCTTCCTAGGGTACCGAACAACATATCGGCCTTCAGGGTTCCGGGAAACGGCAGATTGAAACAGAGTTTCACAGCGTCGTTCTTCTACTGAATAGTGGTCCGTGGTTGTCAATTCTTCGGTTTTCCAAAAATTTTCCAAACATTCTTCCAACGAAATCATCGAAACTTCGATTGCATGACACGAAATCGATGGTACAGACGTCTGTGCGGTAGACGTTAAATTTGCTGAACCTGCTACGATCCAACCAAAAACGCTATTGACTAGAAGTGGCAAATCTCTACCAAGCTGAATGCGTTCAGAGCTGGGGAAAGAAGGAGTAAAAATGTCTAGCGCCCAGAACCATATATATATCGGTTGACTCTCATTAAACGATGGATCTGCCATAAACAAATCTTCCGGAATTTTCCATCCTGAAATCGATATGTTTTGCGAAGAAAGAACAGCCGTCACTTTGTCTAATTGGTTTGGATAGCTGACCTGCTCCTTGTACGGTCACGTTTGCGGGCTGTCGCCGCAGCCGTAGGATTTTTGCCATCCGATCCGTGATGAGGTTTGGATGTGAGGCAATGTCAAGAAGTGCGCGAGCTAAGTATTCAACACCGTGCGTGCCTATGACGTTTACAATGACGGTCAGTATACTAAAGGAAGACATTCTCACGAGGTTGCTGCAGGGCTGTGCTGACTTCAACTGGTGGAGCATTTTCAGTGGCAGTAACCATAGACTGCGTACCCGATGCAACTGCAGGTGATGCAGGCGTGGAAGATCGTTTCTGAACTAGGAGAGGTGTTTTCGTTACTAGTTCGGTTGGAACTATCAGTTTGCCCAAGATGAAGAAGAGTGTGATGACGTCGATTACATTTTCGGCAACTGAAACTGGATGGACAGTTGCGAACGAAATGATCAACCCTCAAACAATTGTGAAATAGGCGTTTTGGGCTCACCAGCTGCTGTCGTTCACTTGGCGAAAGTCGGATGAATTTCGGGCACTTCGTAATAGGATGCGACTGACTGCAGGCGATGCATTTTTCCCCTGAACCTGTCGTAGATGCACAAGAGGCAAGACGAAGCTGTGGGTGAACATGAGTTTTTCTCGGTGGGTGAGAGTGACTGCTGGAACCAGAAGTAAATTTGAGTGTGTGGTGATTCACGGAGATGGATTCCAACACACGCGTCCTACGGTGCAAGAAATCGATGAGGCAGGCATAATCCGGGGTCGTTACCGTCGACGCATGGTCCTCCCACGCCTTCAGAGAGTCGTCACGTAGTCGTGTGCACAGAAGATGCTCTAGAATAGCACTCCAAGTTTCGGTCGGTTCTCCCAGCTGGCGCAAAATTTTTGTGTGGCGCTCGAACTCGTCCACCAATGCATGTAGTGCTGCAGCGGACTCCTTTTTCATGCGTGGAATGTCGAAAAGCGCCTGTAGGTGCCGCTTCTTCAACAAATAATCATTGGAGTATCGGGTTTCCAGAGTCTGCCAATCCAAAGCGTAATTGGCGGAACTAATGCCAATCGACTCGATCAATTGTGCAGCATCACCCTTGACAGCTGCTCGCAGATAGTGAAACTTTTGAATGGCTGGCAAATCTGGATTCGAGTGGATGAGTGCCATAAAGGTGTCGTGGAATGCAAGCCATTGCATGTAATCCCCATCAAACTCGGGCAGAGAAATCGTCGGCAGCTTGATGCCAGAGAGAGCGGACGGTACTTTTTGTGTGGCGCTCGAACTCGTCCACGAGGGGGGGTTGAGGGATATGCTCGTTAATAAGAGGAGGTAGTTTCGAAATGAGGATGGCTTTTATTTCGAATAGCCGTGGTTCAAAACCCGCACGAATGGTAGCATGTTCTGCTCTACCCTGACTCGTTGTAGCACTGTCCTCAAGCTGTGCCTGAACCGCTTCCAGGTTGTTCCATACGCTGTCCAGGTACTCAAGCCGCAGCTGCACTTGTGCCTGATCTCGCTGAGCGTCAAATGCGGTGACAAAGGCTTCTGCACGATCTAACGATGAAAGCAGCGTAGCTCGTCGTGATAGCATCTGCTCTGCCACCATTTCGTGCAATGGATGTACGATCAGCGTCACACACTCGTCGGACAACTTGCGCACCAAAGAACAACAAGTAGACCCACTGGGAATACGATAGCAAACTTGGACAGGTACTCACCTAGTCCAAGGCAAAATTTGCCTTGTATTTTAATGCAGCCAACAGGAACACGATGCAGTACCGTCCATACTGTAATTCGTCAGTAGAGATACCGATTCTTCAGCACAGGAAATTTTGAATGCTGCAGATAGGCGTAGAAATGTCCAGCACTGGTACAGCTGGTCCACCGATAAGGCAACTAGGCTAGGGCGATGCCAACGCAGGACAGTAACAATGGCCAATGTCGCAACTAGGGACGCTACGATGAATAGGCCGATGATGAAAATGGCGCTTCGAGGCCAGAAACAATACAACTCCGGGATGAATAACAGTTGTTACTCGAGGACAATCAGGAACAATAGGAAAGAATGGAGTTCTTCTTAGTTCAAAGCCGTTTAGCGCCGGCTCGGAAGATGGCGACGCCCAGTGAAACACTTAGCACGTTGCCCAGGCAGTATCCTGGTCACGGCACCAAAATTATGTTGGCGCGATTACCCTACGTTGTGATTTACTTTTAACACCAAGGTTTCAGCGATGGGCAGGACCACAGAAATTACCAGCACAAATAGCAACTTTTTAACAAGACAATTTTATTTACATCCGTGCAGACTGAAGAACTTCTAATGACTAACGATGACGACGATGATTATTCGGTAGGTCGGGTACGTTCTCGCGAAAGCAGCTGAGCAAACCAAGGTGAATTTAATATATCAGGTGGTCTCAATAGTGTATATGAGAATTTCAGCCATGTTTAAACGCATACTGATACGATCCATATCAAGAAAAATCAGGTCTGGCATACTGAAGCTGTCTTTTTTACACCTATGGGACTGTTCATAAACCACGTAGACCGAAATTTGCCATTTTCAAACCCCCCCTCCCCCATCGTAGACTTTCGTAGACTTTTTCCAACCCCCCTCCCCTCCTCAAAGTCTACGTAGACTTTGTCAAATTCTTTTTTTTTAATTTATGGAAAATGTTTAACAATATGTGGCTGTGGCGGGTTGAGGAAGGATTTATGAAATAAAACTCAAACAATCAGGTTATGCAGCTATTCCTTTTTATTTTGTTTCATAAAAATACCATAAATAAAAAATAACAGCAATCAATGCTAAAGATGCCCACACCATGGCTGCTTGAACCAATAACTAAAGTTCATCAGCGGAAGTTCTGGTGGGATTGTTTCTTGGATGTCAAGCCCAATGATTCCGACAAAACGTGATTCTGTTTATAGAACTTGTGTAGCTCCGTTCTCGTCGACCTCACAAATAATTTCTTCCAGGCGTTGCTGCAGAATCTTGAGTGGCCTTATTTCCTTCGATGAAATATCTGCCTTGTGGATGCTTTTGCGTTGATCTGCAATCACTTTTGTCGCCAAATGCAATCCACAATCAAAGCATTTGCGGCTATTTTAGTTTTTACTTTACATATCAAGTTCAGTTTATCTTCTTTGAAAGTTTTCCAAAGCAAGTTGATGTCTTCACAGACCTGGTTATGTATTTTCTACTTTGTCCCATCCTGCGCTATAGCATTGTTGACAGATATCACAACCGCATATAACTAAAACCCTCTTCTAAATGTTTGTCAAATGGGAGCTAGTTAACTACTCAATGCTTGACATCATAAACATACTAATGAGTTGGTACCATGGATTTGATCTATCGGTGTTTTAAAAAACTAATAAAGAAACACAACCAACACGCTCAAATTACTGTCTCTTGTTATATTTTTTAAGCTCTCGAAAAGATAATTAGAGACAGTAATTTTAGCGTGTAGCATTAAACCCCGTTCACATTGCAACCTACATTACGTGTCTTGATATCAAATGCCACGCAAATTATTTTTGGTGAAAACTAAAGCCTGTCAACGTTAATTTTGGGCACTTTTATTTCAGTGTAGATTTTGAATTATTTCACGGATCGTTGAAACGTTTCCATTATATGACAGCTGAAACTCTCCACTTTATTTCATGGTATAACATGTTAACATTTTTGTTACATTCAGTAAAATGGCGTCGAATCAAGTGGACACGCGTTTTGTACAAACGGCGGCAAAATTTAAATTTACTGGTATGCAATCTTGCCAAGAAACTAAAACTACCGAAAAGTACCATGTTTTGTGTTTGCAAATTATTTGACCAGCGCTTGACTGTGGATTGGAAGGTTGGAAGTGGAACAAATCGTAAGTATATACCTGACATATGGACAAGAAGGTGGCAGCCATTATTGATCCGGATCTTTCTGTGCGAAATGTAGCGTGGAAGTCAAAATCATACGTAAAAAAAGTGAAACAGGGGCAAAGACTGAAGGCGTACAAAGTAAAAAAGGTCACCTACTGTGAAGACATGCAAAATTTTACTGCAAAAAGTCTTCTTAGATGTTTGACGTACATACTCGAAGACTTTAAATAGCTTCTGGGCCTGGCTTTTTATACCGCAATGCACAGGAGCGCCGTATTATAGCGTTTCCGGACAAAGAAGGTGTCCACATTTTCGACAAAGTATATGATTAGGCAGGCCATATGTAGTTGTGGTCGAAAATCTAAATGTGTCGTCTCTACCGGCACTATCAATGACGGTGTGTACGAGAATGTCTGCAAAAGCGGTTGTACCGTTTATCAGTAGCCACGACTCTCCAGCTCTGTTTTGGCCTGATTTGACCTCTTGTCACAATACGAAATCCTTCCTGGAATGGTATAAGGTACCAGAGGCTAAATATGTGACAAAAACTGCCAATCCACCAAACTGTCCAAAACTTCGCCCAATAGAGAAATACTGGGCATTAGTTCAGCGGACACTCTTCAAAACTAAGAAGAAAGCAAATGGTACCGAATATTTCAAGAAAAGATGGAGAATTGTCCCGGCGGGCGTATCCGAGGATACCGCACGGAACCTGATGGCGGGTGTACCACAGAAAGTTCGAGAACTTAGCAGAAAGAAGGATTAACCTATTAATCAACTGTTTCTTATGTAGATATAAGTTTATGATTGTGAAATAAACAATCGGTTTTTTAAAATAATGTGTTAATTTAGATTTGCTACTATTATGTTTGTGTTCGAAATTTAACGTAGACCATCTTTAGATGTGTAGATGCTAATATAAAGATAGATAGACTATCTTCACGTTAGCTTTTTTTTGCACCGATATTTCAGCATGGTCAATATTTGGTGAAAAAGGAAAATACTCATGTTGATGCGTCAACTTTGACGCCAGCTGTAGTCCAAACCACTTGATGGAAACAGTTCAAACTTTGTCCACTTTATTAAATATATTATTTCAAGCTATGATGAAATTTTTAATAGGCTACCGAAATCTTTCACAGAAATACGGATTTTTGAAATTTGTGTGTCTAAAAATCTTATTTTACATATTTAATGAAAATTTCAAGTTTATAAATCTTATCAACATAAAATTTTGTTCACATAAAGTCTATATTGATAATTGACAAAGTTACAGAAGGTTGCACATGGTACTTTTTGGAACCAAAATTTTGCTCGGCTTTTTTTTGCTATTGAGTTTACAATAAATAAAATAAATTTAGAACGCAACCAGTAAAATCTAAAATTTGTACGTTTGTTCGTATCATTAATATTTTGAAAATAAACATAATGTGATTTTAATTTCAAACAGCGATGTCACTTGGTTTTAAACATAGAACATATTTGAAAGAAAGCTAGTTTATGTTTGCGGCCAGAATAAACTAATTTTATGTTTCGATTTATGTAATATGTTTGTTATGACGGATTTTTTTCTGCGTGGAAGGTATGAATATCAGTATTGTAGAGAGTAAAAAAGGTCTACGTAGACTTTTGGTATATCCCCCCTCCCCATCGTAGACAAACGTAGACTTTTTCGAAACCCCTCCCCCCTTAATTGTCTACGTGGTTTATGAATAGCCCCTATGCAAAGTGCCTGTGACGTCAAACTCGCAGTTCCATTTCAAACCAAACGAGTAAAGAAGATGATTAATTGCACACTGCCAGGCCTGTGTTCTAGGCCATTGGGATAAGAAACGTCAGGCTACAAGGTTTGTTTACCAATATTTCGGGAAAAAAATACGAAAACCGAACCAATCATACAGGCATAAAACAGCTGATATGAAGTAGGTAGTGAAACTAATATTGCCTTGTGAATTGAAATTTATTGAACGCTATTTATTTACAGATGAAAAATGTTCTTGCTGTTGGTTGAAGACGCAAGGATATATAAAAGGAATCACTGCAGATATTGAAATCCTACAGGAGTTGCTATGAAAACCGGTAAGTAAATGGTCCCGTGATCGATCATTCATGTACGGATGTACGGCTACTGTGAGCGGAGTTTTTTATATTTGCGGGTAACGCTACTCAAATCTTTATCGATTTTGCGCTTCACCGAAGTTGATGCATACGGTTGGTTAGCGGTGTTACTAGTGATTTGTCCAAGGATGTGCAAATTTATGTGGCGCATCCTCACTAACGTGCGTATTTTAATATACCGCTGCACGATAGCTTTATCAAAGTTTGGATAACGACGCATTATGTCATGGACAACTCCAGAAACTACGCTTATCTTGTTTTTAAAGCCGCTATGACCGTCCCAAGTAACAAACGCTTTTTCTATTTCAGCACCCATTGCCTGAAACGCAGGAGATGGAGCTGTCAACCCACCGTACGATAGGTTGGCAAGGTATTGTGGCACATGGCGTTTGTCGATGCAGGCCGTCGGAGATCCCAAATCGGGATGCGTGTGTTTCATCCGGAAAGCAACCCAACCTAAAAGATAGTCAAAGCCGTCCACTTCTTGGTCGGCTAACAAGAACGTCACATGGCCATGGTTCTGATTGCTGGGATGGCAAATCTATGTTGCTATCGTTGTTGGCTAGGATTTCGTCTTCATCACGCAAGTTTTTGAGTATTACTGGTACTACATCAGCTGTTCTCAACACCGTGGCAGTCAGATACTCGTCTGGGTTGCCATCCATGATTGCACTCGTATTGGTATTCCGTTGAATAACACCGGGCGTTTTTCCAAGGATTATCAGACGAATACGGTGGATAACGCTTAATTAAGTGGGTCTATCATTCAAACCACCATTCGTCCTCACCTGGGAAAATAGATTTTCGATGACATCTTGGTTGAGCTGTGGAACCGAATAGTTTCAAAATAATTAAATTGAGAAAAGCTTCATTATAATTAGTTTTTACCTTGTACGTCGAAATAAAGTTAATACCATACTTGTTTCTCATTACTAGGAACAGACCCTTCAGCGACTCGATGGACATAAGAATCGATTTCTGGAATGTTGCCAGTGCCTGCATCACTCTATCGTTCCTTTGAATTGCTCTGCATTCCAACATTAGCACCTTCATTTTGTCCAGTATCCCGATTTGCTCAGTGGTCCCGTGGTACGAGCGCTTCTGTTCGATATTATCACAAGGGGAATGTGAATTGAACACGTCAAACCAATCATTACAAATTGCAATAAATTGGCTGACTAGTTCCGCTTCAGTTTCATCACTGGTGCCTTCAAACCGTTGCTTCACAACAGTTGCTGTCGTATGAGACAGTAGTTTGGCAGCCTTGGCCACGTTCTGCTTTTCAGCAGAACTCAGCTCGACATGACTCGAATTAATGGCAAACAGCGGAGTCAGCTCACAACTAGCTCTCTCATCGATCAGTTTTCGAATTAGATTGGCCATAATCCGAGTTCCTTTCCACAATAAGCCTTCACCCACAAACCAGTTCCGTACTAGTTTCAAATTAGGGCGCGTCACCAAAAATAAATATATCATCTTTGGTAACGGGATGAGCAATGAAGGTCTTCTCTATTGTGATGCCTAATGCTGTGCGCAAGCCTACATTTTCCGCACCATTATCGGAACATACAGCTACGACATTGTAGCTCGCATCATGCAGTGCGGTTATTGTGTCTAATAGAATTTCCGGTGTTACTCGTTGGTCAAACGCAATGAAAACGACTTGCTTCCACTTTGCAAACAGACCACGAGCCATAACCACCTGGACATGAGTATGTGGTCCAACCATCTCGTCTGCAGCAACATCGTACTCCATCACACGCCGTACACTCATCTCGTCAAAGGTCAGTACACATACCCGGTCCCTTTCAGTCATGTCAATTCCTGCAGTTTTCATTGAACGTAATACATCGACCAAAAGGCCGTGCCTTAGATCAAGACGGCTGGCGTACGCTGAAAGAGTTGAGAGTCCTGGCAGTGGGTAATTAAGGTGACAACGCAGATACGAGTAGCAGCGCTTACTCAGGTACCTTAGCGTAAATGCCATAGCTATCTCTTCACTCGTCCACCTTGGCTTCTTTTTCCTTTGAAGGATAACGTCCAGCTGGTTGAATGTTAGAACTCCTTCAAATGTTTCCCGCATGTACCGAACCATGTCCTCTTGGTTACTGTGTTCGCGTTGGCATGCCCTAACTTTTTTTTCCAGGTCATACATCCGCTTTCGCATCGGTTTTTGTGCCGCTTCGTTTTGTTGTGCCAGTGCCTGATTTGAAGATTTCAGTTCTTCAATTCTTTGTTGAGCTACTAGAAGCTCTTTAGCCAACATTTCATTGTGTTGTAATGCTTCCAGCAGCTCATTGTTTAGCTTTTTTGTATCTTCAAAATCAGATTGTTTTTGGTCTGTAAACAGTAATAAATTATCAATCATTAACCCTTCCGTTTCTATAACTTCAAACCCCCCCACCCCCTCCCGCACAGTCCCAGAGTGAACGTTAAAAAAACTTTTTCGTTATAACTTTTTTGTCTCTTAACATTTTTCAATTATTCATTCATCAGAATTTTTGGAAAGACCACATGGTTTTGGTGTTACACCGGAATCAAAATGGATGTTAAGAAATTGCCATTTTCTGGAAAATGGTTTTCAATGTGAAAACTGCTGGCTTTTTATATCGAAATGCATCAAAAGTGTTGGAAAACTTGTATTGAATTCTATCCAGGTCACTAGGGGGGAGGGGGTCTGGGGGGGGTTTAAGTAACGGAAGATTTAATAATGTGAAACGGGAGCATTCGGGAGCATCATAGTTTAGCGTACTCATACCTTCTCCAGCAATCCAGGCATCGGTCATTCCAGATGCAGGAGCTACGATATCAGCATCCGGGGTATGTGAGCACGAATAACACAACGGATCTACTGCTACTTGAGGTCCAAGCGCGTGTGCTACATTAGCAGACACGGAATGACCCACAACAGCCGATAGAACTGCTGCCGGACTTGAAGGACACGGCTGAATTGCCTCGGAAATTGCTACAGGTGGTGGCCGACTACCGGTTATCGGTATAAGATCTACGACATGTTGACTAGGAAGAACATGCGATGGGACTGCTGCAGGTATTGGTTCACTCACAAGCGTTGCTTGATCGACCACGATATGTTGGTCGCAAGGAAGCGACGGAACCGCCATAGGTGATGGTCGCTGAGAGAACAGGGTGTCATCTACGATGCCTTGCTGTTTTGAACGATGAAATAGAACTGATGCAAGTTCGGGTTCTCTTAAAAGCGCTGCGTGTTCGTCAACGGCATGCTCATCTAAAGAACGACTCGAGATTCCTGTACGTAATGATCCATTTCCGAGCACTTTATTATTGTAGTGCTCCATAAATGAGCGTTGTCTGATCGAACATAGCAACTTTTGCGAAATTAAGTAACAGATTCACATCTTCCATCAAATGTTCTTCGTGAATTGGAGGATTCAAAACTGGAATCGCTGAGAAAGACATTGTGATTTTAGTAAAGCAACTACTTCATTACGTTAGACTGGTGTCGCGTATCGAAGATCGTCCCTCTGTTTTCAATAATAAAAATTCAGTTTACAGTTTAAAATATTTTTATTGCAGTATTTCACCATCAAAGAACTTGACAATTAAGTTTTTGTGTCATGTGACATCTTAACAAAAAAGAAACGAATTCTTGGCAGACACCAGGACTTCCAGTATACTTTTTCGGGCAGCTTTGATCGAAATCAGGTCCAGGCTAATATCAATTTTACTCTCATTCAATACGTTTAGCATAGCGTTGGAAGAAGTGCAGTGTTTAGCATATCTGAAGCGTTCGATAGCGCACTACTTCCGACATTGTGTTCGACGTGTGGAAAGGGAGTGAAATTGACTGCGCCTTTGATTTCGCTTAACTGTACAAGAATAATATTACGACTTACCATCCGGAAGAGGCTGCCTACGTTGCTGGTATCGATTATCGTATGATGCCGATTCAAAATGCTCCGAACATATCCCTTGATTCGATGTCGGAGTCCAATCCTCCCCACGTCCGCAAAAAACTATCCATTGAAGTGCTTGGAAGTCATCACTCGGGAACTTGTGGAAAGCCACACTATCTTTCCTTGATGAATTTTTATTTTTACAATTCCTCACTCCACAAAACCATACCATCTAGAAAACGATAATTAAATATAATAAAATTAATCAGAAAACATAAAGTCTCTACTAACCTTTATGTTGATAATTCTTTATCGGATATTTCAATAAATGTTCTTTAGTGTTTATTTTTATGGAATTCGTGGAAGCGAAAAAGTGCACGTGCTAATGTATGTAAACAAAACGTTTAGCCCATACCGTTGACATTAATATATAACTCTTCACTCCTAGGCAAAAATGCAATCAACAACTGCCATTATGTGTGTGATACACTATTGAGTATTCCTTACTCTTTCGCTCTACTGCTAAATCTCATTTCATACCCCGCTACTCCACCCGTATCTCCTACCAACTGAAGATAATAGACCACCTGAAATATTAAATTCACCTTGGAGCAAACGAGGTTGCCAGAGGAGCAAGAAAAACTAGGTCTAAAAATGCGACCGCTAGCACCAGTCATAGAATACGGAGACACACTCTCAGACCGTGCTACCAGAAACAACACAGTGTATACTTTTATTCAA